>RPOG01000642.1:0-178203 GCA_008086565.1 Thalassoma bifasciatum
ACCACGGGTACAGTGTAATGAAGCTAACTGGAAAGTGCCGAAAGCTGCAGCTCCTTCAGTTTCCTCTTCATTCAGGCTGCATCTGGATAATTATAATAATATTAATAACTTTTATTTACATTGCAAAAATGAATGTTTGTAGAGCGCTTTGGCAGAAACTCAGAAGGACAACAAAATAAGCCTCTGATAGATGAGAAAAGTTCAGTAAATTCTAAAAAGGCGAGATGCAAAATAAAACCTTAAGTTTAAGAAGAATTATTGCAGATTTAGCGAAATAAAGACATAACACTGGAGGATTTTAACAGCAGTAGATTGACACACAACATTGTTAATATAGAGATAAGAACTATTACAGGACATAAAGAAAGATCTAAGAAAATAACATCCCATCAGAGGAAATGGAAACAGTTAAAAGGATGATAAGCAGTAAGATAAGAAACTGAAAATGACTCCAAGGCTTTTTTCAGTCGGTGTACCGACTGTACTGGAAGTCACGAACAAATGGCTGCAAAAAAGGCCGTTCTCAGAGCCGAAATGAGCGTATTTAAAGCAAACTCTGTCTCCCGTCTGTATCACTTAATTTGCTAACAGCACACACTGTAAGGAGGGGGAATTTTTTTCAAATTCGGCTGTTTGGACGAAATTAGTATCGAGAGCTTGTCCAATCAGAGCCACAGCTCAGATCATGTGACTGACCGGCACCCAATGGGTGTGAGTTTGGGCACTCGTCACTCGTCCCAATTCCAGTATGGCCACGTAGCTCAAAACGGAGCTGCAGTAACAGACGGGTGACATCACGGAGACCACGTCCATGTGTTATACAGTCTATGATGATGAATGCCACATTGTGTGACAGCCTTGTTGTGCTTTCTTCTCTCCTCTCCTCTCTGCAGGCCTGTGGGGTTTTGGTTGAGTAGAGCCCAGTCTCTGCTCTACTGCAATGACCACGGCGTGTTGGGCTCCTTCTCAGAAGAAACCAGGAGCTGTATCTGCCCCTTGGAGCAGCCTACCTGTCAGGGGGCCATCCCTTGCATCGTGGGCACTTCCTCCACCTCCTGCGTATCTTGTGCCACCGACAATGCGACTCGTTGTGGAGCCTGTCATCATGGGAACCTCCTTCATCTGGGGTCCTGCCGTCCCAGCATCGCTGCATCTCTAGACCACTATCTGAACCTGGACTTGGACATGCCTGATGCTGAGGTTTCCAGAGCTTTTTATGATGTCTTTTTATTCTCAGACGTTAGTGGAATGATAATTATAAAAATATGAAGGCACTTCCAATGAATGAAAGTTGTTGCAAAACAATCAACAAAGATATTGATACCTGTCCATTCTTGGCCCAGACATAGGTTGTTATTATCACATAATAATAATAATAATAATAATAATAATAATAATAATAATAATATTAATATTAATAATACTAGTACTAATAAAAACTGATAATGTTTGTAAGACAGTAACAATTAGTCTTTTTTTTCTTTTTACTTTTTTTATTGGATTTTTTTGTCAAATAGGCAGAATGAAGACAAACATACATTGACATACAATCCAACAAACTAACACCCATATCCCTCCCCAGGCACATATCTACTCCCAGAAAAAAAAAAAAAAAAAAAAAAAAAAAAAAAAAAAAAAAAAAAAAAAAAAAAAAAAAAAAAAAAAAAAAAAAAAAAAAAGACAAAACACAAAATGAGAATGTAGGGTTGACTATGAAAAAGACAAATAAATAAAATAACCACACTGCAGATTAACTATCTTGGATTCTTAGTCTAGGTTAAAGTGACATTCAGTAGATTTAACGTAAAACAAAAAAGGTCTATTAAAAATATTCTATTTTTCAGAACATACCAAAGAGAAAGAGCCTGTCAACCACCCAAAAAAATCAAAAAAAAAAAAAGCATGCCAAGTGCCAATGAGAAAAGCAATCACAATCAGTGTTGCCAGCTTACTGTCTTCAATGCTAGCAACTTCTCAGACCCCTCTAGTGTGGAGTGACAGTCTCAAAATTCACAAATGCTCTCACAAATCTACGCATGCACAGAGAAAGATCCACAAATGTATTTCAGTGCATGTTAGCTGTACTGCAGCTTCAGCCTGGAGCTTAAGTTTGTTGCCCTGAAGCCCCCGGACTTCCTTGAGCCTCTGATTATCAACCCCTCAAACTTGTGTCTGTTTCATATCATATTGTTGAATAATCGCCAATAGCACACTTGAAAAATGTGTCTAAAAATGTTATAGAGCTTTTTGTTGTGATTTACATGGGATTTCTCTGTTGTAAGCGGTTCTGTACTCTGTATTTCTGTGTGACCGCTAAGTGATCACATTGAAACAAACCCTCCAATCTACGCTGCTGTGATTAGCTGAATATGAGGGAGATATCTGATTGGCTGCGCATTTGTGACTCAAAGCACGTCAGGGGAGTCTTAAAAACCCACACACAAATGCAGCGATGTTGACAACAATATATATTTGTGTGCGCACTGAAATACATTGGTGGATCCTTCTGTGTGCATTTGTGAATTTTGAGACTGTTCTGATTTCATATTCTAGGGACTTTTTTTCAAAAAAAGTGTCTAGTGACAATCTAGTGGCTCTGAGGTAAAAGCTATCATTAATACTATTCTTCTCAAAGAGCAGAGGGTGCTGCAGAGGACCCCTCAACTATCCAAATCACTTACAGGTGGATAAGTCCTCCTTGATCACCTCCTAACTGCAGAGTCCCCTCTGAGCTTCCTCTTGGAAGCTCAGAGGGGACAGAGCTTTTTCTGTCGTCGCCCCTAAATTGTGGAACGAGCTCCCCCTCCACATAAGAGTATCCACCTCACTGTCCGTTTTTAAAACTCGTCTTAAAACCCACTTTTATTCGAACCGAAAATTGGGTGGTACTCTGAGCCGAGACAAAATCACAAAAATACCAAACAAAAATCAATAACAAAAACTTATTGTTTTTATTGTTCTTAAATTTGTTTTTAGGAACAATGAAACAATGGAGCAATAACTAAGTGTTATTTATGATTTTTTTTTTTTTTTTTTTTTTTTTTTTTTTTTTTTTTTTTTTTTTTTTGTTTCTTTTTTGTTTCAGTGTTTCTTCATGTGTACAGCACTTTGTTTTCAACTATGGTTGTTTTTAAAGTGCTCTATAAATAAAGTTGAGTTGAGTTGAGTTGAGTTGAGTTAAGGCCACGACATGCACACAAATGTGCAGGTATCCTTTTGATCACTTTTGCCGGCCCCAAGCCTGAATAAAGGGGTCGTGCAGTGTTGCCAACTCTTCAGTAAGGAAAGTAGCTACTGTGGCAAAATGACCTCATCACCAAATTTGCATAATAAGCCATTTGCAAGTCATTGTTATGGACGCTGTAGGAGAGAAGAATAGCATCTTGGGGGAGATGGTAAGCATGTGAAAAAACATAGACAGTATTGTAAGTGGACCCCATGACAGTCGGCTCCATCTTAGGTCTCCACAAAAACTGCTCCCCCTGGTGACTGGCTGCAAAATCTCTGACTCCTCATGCATTCTAGATAAGAGGTGGTAAGACTTTACAAAATTATTACATCTCTTAGAAATGTTTCTCACATCCTTAAGCTAAGGTGGGATGAAGATGTTATTTGGCTGCATTGTGCAGTGTGTTGTAACTCTGACTTAACACTAAGTTAAACCAGAGCAAATGAAGACAGAGTTGACTATTTACTGCCACACTTCTTCATTAAACATGCCAGTGAAAACTGCAAATACAGGGTTCCTACAGATCCTTAAAAAGTCTTAAATTCATGTATTTAAAACTAGAGCCTTAAAAAGTCTTAAATTCATTAAAATATTATATTCTAGTCTTAAATAAATTACTCAAAGGTCTTAAATTTGTCAGGGCAGGATTTGTTAAGGTTTTACTGATTTTATTTTTCTCACAGGACTTTTTTGAGAAGATTTAGAGTGAAAACTGTCTCACAAGCTGCTGATATAATTTATCTGCATCCGTGCTAATCAGTCTATGACTGTGAGGCCACTGTTTGCAACTTTATGTCCAAGAAACAGTCAAAAAGTAAACTTGAATGAGTTTCATTAAGTGACACACGCTATGATTTGGTTGTAATGCAGCCAGACCCCTAAACCATTGACTATAATTATGTGTTTTTGGTCTTAAATTTCAGTCAAAGCAGCAATAAAAAGGTCTTAAAAAGTCATACATTTGACTTGCCAAACCTGCAGGTACCCTGAAATAAAAATACAAAACAGTTTTTGATCCAAAGGAAAATTCTAGAAAGTGACATCAGACATAAGCTTGAATGACAATCACATAAATTACAACGATGTTTGCTTTAGCTTGTAAATACATGTAAATAAACTGATGTTTTAATCTCTTACTGAAACATCAATTTTAACAATGCAGCACTATTTTTATTTATCATTCTAAATATTATATATATACATATATAAACTTATGGCATTGCCTCTATGATGATCTCTGGCGGATGGCAGTGGATTACGTACAGAACACACTGAAGGGGAAGGGCAGACGACCAATACAAAGTATCTCAACAGAGAGTGATGTAACAAGATGAGCTGCCTTCAAAATAAAAGCCCTTACTGAAACAATTGCAACTTTGAGCTGTTTTCAACTTATTTTTAACTGGAATTACTCAAGGTATTTAAAAGACAAATTCCAAATAAAATAAAGAAATGCCTTAGAGGCAGCACTCGTCCTCTTTTTTCTTGAGGAGTTTGTTTTTCATTAATTATCAGACCTTAAAAACCAGGTTTTAAGTTTCATTTTACGATGATTGACAGCTGCTTTTTGTGTGTAGCTTTTATCGGGTATATGAGACACTTAGGGAAAGATAGCCAAAAAGAGATTGGATTTTTGAAAGACAAAAAAAAAAAAATCGCTTTTTTGTCACTCTGGCTGCACAGTGGTGGCTCCTGTGACAAGCTTTTTTTGGTTTCAAAACCGTACAACAGTGAAAGGCGGAGCCACACACTCTATTCTATATACAATCTATGAAAAAAACACTGCAAATATGTGTGGAACTATAAATGAACTTTCTTCTGTTAATGCTTTTTAATGTAAAAATAACCTTCCTCTTTTATCCGAGCTCGGGACTGGCAAAAGAGACAAGCACATTATCATTCCACTATTAACTTGTAATACGGTCCATCTGTATCCTCAGTAATGCTTCATTTCCAGTACAACAAGCTCCCACTCTTTGGGATTTCACTCAAGTCTCTCCAAAGGTCTGTGGGGAAAGTTCCCACACTGTTGTGTGTTTTGTTATAGCCCCCTGTATTCATTACGCAATATATTGTGTATTATACCTGTTGTCCCAGTACCCTGACACTGACATTCTCTCTTCAGGTGAAGTACCTGCTGCAGCGACTGGACAGCAGAATAGAGGTTCATGCCATCTACATCAGCAACGACGTACGCCTGGGGAGTTGGTTTAATCCCGCCTGGAGGAAGAGGATGCTGCTGACGCTCAAGAGTAACAAAAATAAGTCCAATCTCATTCACATGTTGATGGGCATTTCTTTTCAGATTTGTTTAACTAAGAATTCAACGTTAGAGCCTGTGCCTGCAATATACGTGAATCCTTTTGGAGGAAGTCACTCTGAGAGCTGGTTCATGCCAGTGACCCAGCCTGACTTCTCCAACTGGGAGAGAACTCGACTGGACGCTGTCGCGACGGCACAGTGTTACAACTGGACGCTGACTCTGGGCAACAAGTGGAAGTCCTTCTTTGAAACAGTACACATCTACCTGAGAAGCCGCATACTCACAGACGACCCAACAGTGAATGAAACTCTCTTCTACGAACCGTTGGACCTCGACGACCAGACATCCAACATGGGGTACATGAAGATCAACACACTAAAAGTGTTTGGATACAGCATGCACTTTGACCCTGAGGGCATCAAGGATTTGATCCTGCAGCTGGACTACCCGTACACACAGGGCACACAGGACGCTGCCTTTCTCATGCTGTTGGAAATGAGAGACCGGATTAACCGCCTGTCTCCACCGGCGCCACAGCCACTGGATCTGTTTTCTTGCCTTTTGCGACATCGGCTCAAGCTGTCGGCCGGAGAGGTGGCACGCATTAAGGACTCACTGCAGATCTTCAACTCCAAGCTTCCCAACGCTACCCCTGAACCTGAGCTTGCTCAGCTGTGCAGCTAGCTAGCCCAGCACGCAAGTCAGGTCCAGGAGTGGAGGTGGTAGAAGGAAGAAGAAGAGTTACTGCTTCAGGGGAAACCGTCCAGCATAATGGACACCAACATGGATGCCTGACCGCGGGGCTTTTCTTACAGTCACTCTTAGCTTGTTTTCTGCTGTCATGTTTTTATTCCAAACTGTTGTCAGAGCACTGACACAAATGGTGGAGCTTTGTGCTGAACTTTCAGGAAACCGGCTGATACTTGGACTCTTTCAGAGGATCTGCTGTTATAACCTGGAGGCCTAACTTCACCACTTCAGTCCCACTTCAGCAAAATTTACAGATGAGTATAGAAGACTTGGACTGGCAGGATGTGGGACCTCCTTCTGGGATGGTACAGAGCTCATGTGATGAGGTAAACCCAGGACTTTGCCTTGAACAAATGCAGACAGTTTTGATATGTAGAGAGGAACTGCAAAGGGGTCTTCAGACACGACATGGAGAGGATTTCCCCTTTTCTAACTCTATCCTCTTTGGCTACAGAACNAACATACAGTGCACTGGGTTTTTGTAAGATGAAAAGCCAATTTCCTGTGTTGTCAAGGGGCAAACAAGAACCAAACACACACTGTCACTTTCCATCAGGCTGCTGGTTTATCTGCCAGAGAGGGAAGGAGAGAAACTGAGAGAGAGACAGGAGGAGTGACTGAGACAGCCAGGAGAGAGAGAGAGAGAGAGAGAGAGTGTCACAGGGCCAGCTCAGGCGGCCTGCCTTTTCCTCTTCCCCAGCACATTAATAAGGTAGGGAAGGAGTCACTCTACATCGGGTTAATAAACAGTTATTCATCTTCAGCATGGCACCCAGGAAACAGGAGTTGGTTTGCCCTTGGGCTAATCTTCAGGCCTGTGGAAGACAGCCAATCCATCAGAGCACTATACAGACTGCATACTACAAACTTTAGGACCTCCGCAAGAAGCAAGGTGAGGAAAGAGAAAATGAGAGAGTGATTGAAGAGGGAATGGATGACAAGAAGGGAGAGATGGAGTGGGATAAGGTGCAGAGAAAGTGGGTGGGAGAGAAAAGGTGAGAGGGGTTGGGCTGCTGGTCTAGCAGTGATTTATGATGTTTAGAAAGTCAGACTGTTTGAATTAATGAGGGAGAATTGGTGAAACCAACTCTCATGTGTGTGCGTGTGTATTTGTGAGTGTGTGAGTGTGTATGGACCTGTAGGTCATTTGACACAATCATCAGTAACGTTGTATATTTGGGGCTTTGAAATTACATTATTACAAATGTGTCTGGAGGAATGATTCATGTTTGGAGCCTGTGAGGGAGAGACGGACAGAGAAATTGAAAAGTTAGAGCTTGTTTGACCTTGACGGAGAAATGCTGAGGCAAAGTGAGTTTTTGTCAGGAGCCGAACTATAATAACTGTATCACCAGCAGCATCATGGCTGACATATCTGAAATTCAAGTCTTATGCAGCTCATCAGTTTCTCATGGCAGCTTGCAGGAAATATGGAGATAATGTATTCCTCGTATTGCTTTCCAAGACTCACTTTGCAAACTTGTTTATTACCTTCAACCAAGAAAAGACAAGGTCGCATTAAATATTCAACATACTTTTTTTAAGTTGTAAGCACTCTGAAATGAAAAAGTGTGGTGGGAAAATTGCTTGTTTGCTCACACAGAATCATTTCTTCATCTTTTTTTTTGTTTGTTTTACAAACTACAGGTAAAATGTAAAACATCATTATTCTTGTTTTTCTGTATTCATTAAATATTTTCACAGGTTGGACTGCATATATATTTATATATACATCTTTATATCTTGCGACTTAGATTTAAACACCACTGTTATAACAATGATAGTAATTGTCATAGGGGCCCAACCGTTATGGACTTTTGGAGATAACTGATCCTCCGTTAAATTTTGAAAAAAAATATATATATATATAGCCTATAGTTCTTGTTGCTGCAAATTAGAAGTAGGTTATAGTACAGATTAAACAAATATAAAGCCCCTGTAAAACTGTGTTAACTCTTTTTAAATTATAATGACAACAGAAACTTCCAAATTAACCCTGATCAAAAAGTTTACACACTCTGGTGATTTTGGCCTGATAACATGAACACAAGATGACACAAATGGGTTAAGATGGCGACAAAAGGTAACCATCCTCACCTGTGATTTATTTGCTTGTAATCAGTGTGTGTGTGTATTAAAGGTCAGTGAGTTTCTGAGCTCCAGACAGACCCTTGCATTTTCCTTCAGTGCTGCACGGATGTTTTTGTTAGCACTCATAATCTCTGAAAAATGGCCAAGAAATCATAAATTCTGCCAGGGTATGTAAACTTATGAGCACAACCATGTGCCTGATCATAATTCACAACTTAAAATGAGATTATCAGCACTAAAATACATAATTTCTAAATGCTTTTTTTTTCCCAGCTTCCCAATTGGGTCAGACTGGACCTGATTAACTTACAATACATTGAAGTCTCTATGACAACACCACGCCAGCTGACGAAATTTAGATAGGAGAGATGTTTTTCTCTGCCAAAAATGATTTCTACGATTTATTTAGTGGTAATAGTGGACACTGGAGTTGGACTTTCTGACAGATAAGGGACAGAAGGGAAGAAGAAAGCTAAATGAGAGAGTGATAGGGCATAGGCTAAAACCACAGGCAGTCTTAGTAATGAAGAGCCAGGTTACTGTTGCTCTGCTTGGCGAGGTTGGAGTTGGTAGATGAGCACAGGTAGAACATAACTAAGATTCACTCGTGTAAAACATTATGGACACATCTCAGAGCACTGAGCTGTGAGTAGCACTAAATGTACAAACTTGCAAAGTTTGCTTGTCACACAACAGCACTACCTAACTGTTGATAAATTACCTCATCATTACCTCATCGCTGATCGCTGTCTTGGGTAAAAAGCTATCTTCAACAAAGAAAAGTAGTGTTGAGTCAGAGTCAGAGTCAGTTTGCTGTGCCTCTCTCTGAATGAGGTTGAACTTTTGGACCCTTTGCTTTTCTTAAAACTCTTCATTAGACTCATAGATGGGGTTGCCAACTGTCCCCTACCTCAGTTGCCCCATTTATTGTTGGTTAACCCCCGTAAACACAGCAGACTGCACCCTACAGATCCTAGATCAGATAAATCAGCAGTGTCAAGTCAAGTGCTAATCACACCGCCTGTCATTCAATCACACCGCCTGTCAACCAATCACAGGCCCCCTCATGTGCATCAGTAGTCAAATGCGCCAAGTCCTGCAAAAATGAATAAATAAACAAGGAGAAAGGAAAGTATGGCTAGTTAGCAAACATGGATAAACCTAAAAAAAAATGAAAAGCCTGCAGTTACAACAAACAAAATGCCTTTTGCACTTCATGCCGTTGGATATTTTCAATTGGACAGTGGTCAGTTGGTCAGTCAGAGCAACAAAAAGTACCCATGGAAAAAGTAAATTTGGTCACTCCATCTTCAACACCTAATTTTACTTTTAGCTGTTTTTTGGTATTAAGAGCCAAATTGTGGTTTATTTGAGGTTTGTTCTTTAAGGTTATATCATGATACAATAATGATTAAAGGAAATATACACACTTAATGCATTTACAGTTGAATCACAATATGAATATACACTGCCTGGCCAAAAAAAAGTCACCACCAAAAAAAAAGGTCATACACTCTAATATTTTATTGGACCACCTTTAGCTTTGATTACAGCACGCATTCGCTGTGGCATTGTTTCGATAAGCTTCTGCAATGTCACAAGATTTATTTCCATCCAGTGTTGCATTAATTTTTCACCAAGATCTTGTATTGATGATGGTAGAGTCTGACCACTGCACAAAGTCTTCTCCAGAACATCCCAAAGATTCTCAATGGGGTTAAGGTCTGGACTCTGTGGAGGCCAATCCATGTGTGAAAATGATGTCTCATGCTCCCTGAACCACTCTTTCACAATTTGAACCCCATGAATCCTGGCATTGTCATCTTGGAATATGCCCGTGCCATCAGGGAAGAAAAAATCCATTGATGGAATAACCTGCTCATTCAGTATATTCAGGTAGTCAGCTGACCTCATTCTTTGAGCACATACTGTTGCTGAACCTGAGCAACTGCAGCAACCCCAGATCATAACACTGCCCCCACAGGCTTGTACAGTAGGCACTAGGCATGATGGGTGCATCACTTCACCTGCCTCTCTTCTTACCCTGATGCGCCCATCACTCTGGAACAGGGTAAATCTGGACTCATCAGACCACATGACCTTCTTCCATTGCTCCAGAGTCCAATCTTTATGCTCCCTAGNATGAATCCTGGCATTGTCATCTTGGAATATGCCCGTGCCATCAGGGAAGAAAAAATCCATTGATGGAATAACCTGGTCATTCAGTATATTCAGGTAGTCAGCTGACCTCATTCTTTGAGCACATACTGTTGCTGAACCTGAGCAACTGCAGCAACCCCAGATCATAACACTGCCCCCACAGGCTTGTACAGTAGGCACTAGGCATGATGGGTGCATCACTTCACCTGCCTCTCTTCTTACCCTGATGCGCCCATCACTCTGGAACAGGGTAAATCTGGACTCATCAGACCACATGACCTTCTTCCGTTGCTCCAGAGTCCAATCTTTATGCTCCCTAGCAAATTGAAGCCTTTTTTTCCAGTTAGCCTCACTGATTAGTGGTTTTCTTAAGGCTACACAGCTGTTCAGTCCCAATCCCTTGAGTTCCCTTCACATTGTGCGTGTGGAAATGCTCTTACTTTCACTATTAAACATAGCCCTGAGTTCTACTGTTGTTTTTCTTTGATTTGATCTCACCACACGTTTAAGTGATCGCCGATCACCATCATTCAGGATTTTTTTCCGGCCACATTTCTTCCTGGAAGATGATGGGTCCCCACTGTCCTTCCAGTTTTTAATAATGCGTTGGACAGTTCTTAACCCAATTTTAGTAGTTTCTGCATCAATCTCCTTAGATGTTTTCTCTGCTTGATGCCAATGATTTGACCCTTCTCAAACAGACTAACATCTTTTCCACAACCACAGGATGTGTCTTTCCACATGGTTGTTTAGGAAATGAGGAGCAACTCATTGCACCAGTTGGGGTTAAATAACTTGTTGAAAGATAATGGCCCATGCAGTAATTATTCAATAGGAGGCTCGTACCTATTTGCTTAGTTAAATCCAGGTGGTGACTTTTTTTTTTGACCAGGCAGTGTATATTGTATGCTCACATCATGCTCATACCACCATGGCACCATGCACCTGTTCAGTATTTCAGTTATCAAGTTGGCAACCCTACCCATAAATGGCCCATTGTTTTCATTTAATGTAAAGAAAATGTATGAGTGACAACAACAGGAAGCCACAGAGGGATAAAAGAGGGTACTGGAAAATGAGAGGATGACAAATTGAGACAGAGAAGGAAACAGACAGGCCGGCTGACATGAGAGTATTCCCGAGCGGTAGTGACTGTCCCTTGCGATCGCCATCCTGTCATTTGAGCGAGAGCCCGAACAGAATAGGACGACATACAGCAGAGCAGGACGGTTAATCCTGTTAGGCAGAGCAAAGTGAGCGCTGCCACCATCCACAGATGAACAGATCCACACACAAAGGAGGAGAGATCTACTCTAGCCGTGCTTGCTTCATGGCTGCTTTCACACCAGGGACTGCTGGAGGGAAACGTAATGTTGCTGAGTCAGAAATAGTGTTACCTTCTCTGTGTGGTGCATGACTCAGCTCTGGAGGCAGAAGGTTTGGACAATGCAAAGTCGTAATGAAGTATTTATGCCGTGGTTTGAGTAAAACAAAGTGTCTCATTAGACTTAATACGAGTCACATTCACCTGACCAGTCCAGAAAATGTTATCTCAAGATGTATCGGTTAAATTCCTAATAGGTTATTTATTTAATTAGCAGATTCTTTGCTTTTTGCTTTGCTCTGTTGTTCACCACTTGGTGCCTCACAAGTTAACATCTCAAGACCACTTGAATTGTCTTGTATCAAGATCCTTTTAAAGTAGGGTGACCATGTTCTAAAAGCCCAAAAAGAGGACCCCCACCCAGCTTCTTGGAGATGATACCCAAAGATACCCCAAAACAACAAAGTACCTTCAGAACCCATACATTTATTTCAAACACTCCCTTCCTGCTTGAAGTCAAAAAGAAAATGTTTTATGTCAAAATAAATACTGTAGAGAAGCCAGTTTCCTGCACAAGCAGAAAATGAAAAACCAACTTTGTTGAGAATTCACTGCAAAAACTGAAATCTATGCAGTCATTATGTCTTATTTTTTTATTAAAATTTGTCTTTTTATTCTTGATAGGAGCTACATTCTCCTGAGAAGTCCAGAAAAATGTCTTATTTCAAGTTATTTAAAGACAAAAATGAGGTCTGAATTGCTTGTAAAAAGTAAAAAAAAAATCTGCCAATGATATAAAAAAGTGTTTTGCATGAAGACATTTTTCTTTTCCTACTGGCAGATTTTTTTAACAAACATAACTACTTGCTTAGATTTAAGTTTTTGCAATGATTTTAAGACAATTCAAAGAAAAAAACTTCAAATTTCAACCTTTTTTTCCTCATTAATTTGACTTTTTAGTAAATGTAAATATCAGTTATGACCTTTTATCAAAATACTGACTTCACATAATCTGAATTCTCATAATTTGACTTTTAATTTCAAAGTTGTTTGAGACTTGTTAGCCCAAAATATTCTCTTATCTCAAATTTGGACACTTTATCTCAGAACTTTGACTATAATGTCTCAGAAATTTGACTTTATCTCAAAATATTGACTTTTTAAGCCCATAATTATGACTTTTTTATCTCAAATTTGTTGACTTCTTGTATCAATATTGTGACTTTTATGTCAAAATTCTGTGACTTTTTAGCTTAAAATTATTTTTTTCCATCTCAGAATTTGTCTCGATATGGACACAGGTCACTGTCACAAGCAAAATAGGGGTTCTACCGCATATTTGCAGATTGCCTATTGAAGTGCATTTTCACCTCAACATTTTCAGTCTGAGATCGAGCATAAGCAGTCAGAGCATGTTTTTCTGTATGCTCAACATCTTAACAGGTTGCTGCACCAGAATAATGCCAGTATCTCAGTGCAGAGCTTTATTATAAAAATCAATGGTCTGTAGAATGAGCTGAGAAAAATCCAGATATTTTGGAAAATTTTATGAAATAATTTTACAACCAAATAGGAGAACATGTCTGGGCAAAAGAGGACATTTGGTCACGCTATCTTAAAGGGTCCACACCTCGTTCTCATAACAGGAGAACTTCAAAGTGGTCCTCAGTTTGTGGATCAGGGCTTTTCAGCCTCCTTAACAAGGTCATGATATATGGATTTTTTTATTTTTTATTTTTGTCTGAAATAGCACCTTCTTGTTAGGCTCCTGGACCTTCAACCCACACAGTGAGTTTCTGCCTGCTCCAGGATGTTCTCACTGCTATCTTTAGCTGCTGGCATGATCAGTGTTTCTGAACCGTCCCTCAGGGGCCGGGGTTGTTGAACACTTCCAGAGCTGCATCTACAGTTTGCACAAACTGAACGGCTGCAGCACAACCTTTGATCTCCACACGCTGCTGCTGAAGAACTGTGCTGCCAGATGGTTTCTCCACCGCATGTGAGCCATCCACAGTCTTTTGCAATCTCTCTGTTGAGTTTACAAAGATTCCTGGAGTTCGTCCAATGTCTCGTTCCCCTTATCTTATGTGTATAGCTCCAGTGAAGCTGTCAGGGCAGCCTGAAGAAGTTAGAGAAGTTTCATGTTGTATGTATCAAAGATAACAGGATTTATGTTTGGGGTTGCTCAGGATGCAAAGGAAAGGCTTCTTTGAACCCTCCTTCTTCTCCTAGACCCGCAAAGGGCAGGCCAATCAGAGGGGAAGGGGGTCTGTGAGTTGAGGAGCCGTAAAGAGACAGCAGGTAAAACAAAGTGTTTCAGAGGGTGAAATCAGGTTTGGAAAGTGGAAATAAAAACCAATGTGAAAAATATAATTCAAAAATTAAGTCCAAAAAAATAACTATACATGGAAATAAAAATGACAATAAAAATATTTATACACAAATAAATGAACATATATAGAAATCAATACAAAAAATATATATATTTACATATGTATTTAAATATCAATCGATTAAAAAAAAAAAAAAAAAAAGCGCTCTGGTCTCACGTTTCTTTTTTCATGCTGCAGATGAAATACAGAAGGAAAAACTATTCAAATGAGGGGGGCGGTCCTAAATGCGTCATGGGTTGAGCTATCAGCCTATTGGTCGATCGACATGTAAGTGCAGAAATTGACTAGGTATGCCTGCCTGCTAAGACAGCTCTTAATCACGGAGAATATGGCTAAATCTCCAGGGATCCACGTCTGTAATTGGACATTATTTTTTTGGACTTAATTTTTGAATTACATTTTTCACATTGGTTTTTATTTCCACTTTTATTCATTTATTTATTTTCAATTTTTGCAGTTTTGACCCTCCATATAAATTACTGGATATCACAAATCCCCACATGTTCTTCTCTCTCTCTCTGCTTCATTCGGTGCTGTGCAGCGCAGGCACCTAATGTCTTTTCGATTGACAGGCAGTTTCAAAATAAAAGCACCTTCTTCAAAATAAAAATCCTTACAAGGCGTGTTATACATAACATGAATCCTCTATTATCTTGCCTAAATTTGTTTTAACAACTTTGAAACACAAAAAGCGAGGTGCTCCACTTGGACAATTCCTGTTTCCTCCTCTGGGGACTCTTGCAGGACTTGGGCTAAGGTACTAAGGACTCGACCTGGACTCGATTCAGATGAAAAGGACTCGACGACAACACTGTTTTCAGGTACACTGTAAAAACTGAAATCTAAGCAAGTCATTTCGTCTTATTTTTGGTCAAATTTGTCATATTATTCTTGATTTGAGCTACATTCAACTGATAAGTCCAGGAAAATGTCTTATTTCAAGTTATTCAAAGACAAAATGAGGTTTAAATTGCTTGTAACAAGCCAAAAAAATCTGCCAATGGGATAAGAAAAAGTTTCTTGTATTAAGACATATTTCTAATGTCAAGGAACTTTACAAGTGAATTTTTCTTATCCCATTCGCAGATTTTTTTGACTTGTTATAAGTGATTCAGACCTCATTTTTGTCTTTAAAAACTTAAAATTAGACATTTTTATAAACTGGTCTGGTGAATGTGGCTCAAATCAAGAAGAATAAGACAACTTTTACTTCAAATAAGACAAAATGACTTGCTTAGATTTCAGTTTTTGCAGTGTAATGGTAGGAATCACATGCACCAGCAAGCGACTGGTCATTAGATATACATGGAGCGATCTTTTACATCCTGTTGTGCACAAAAATCAAAATATCCTGATACTCATGCATTACTTCTTGAAATTGCCTCATGTTTTTGTTGTCTCCGCTGCTTCAAGCTGTGCTTTGTTTCAGAAACTGCTGCAGTGAGGAAAAGTGAAGCCTGTCAGATGGACAAACTGTGGCGCAGATAGGACGCAATAAGGACAGAATTCAGGGAGCAAGTGTTACAGATCACTCTCAGGGAGTCAGTGTGACGACCAGCCTGAGGTCTTATCTCTTGTTTTCTTGTTTGTCACAAATACAAAGTTAACAGACAATCATTGTGTAATCTGTCACTGTAAGTGGTTAAAATTAAAGACACAGAGTGACTTGGCCTGTTCACTACAGAAAATACTGTTAGAGTGATGACTTAAAACCTACATGAATTAGAGAGATGTGACAAGAGCTGAGATAACAGTCAGATCTTTTGAGAACAGTGTGTAGCATGGAGACTGTAGTGGTGACATTGCAGAGACATTTTGCATTCCCACTGTTTGAGAGAGGCGTACATTCCTGTATACAGCAGCTCTCAGAGTTAATAAGGACACAAAAATTCTTCTTTTCTCTGATGAAACATCCTCCAGTGCTTTAAAAGTGTGTTAGTGTTGGAGGAAAATAGTTGAGAAAGAGAAGCCGTCCAAGGACACGAGTCCATCAAATCTATTAACCTTGGATTAGCAGCCGCCACTAAGTCACACACTGAAACTCTCATATTGATCAGAGAGAGATTGATCATTGGAGCTTTCCACACTGGTCCTCGGTCTCAGTATAAACCAGCCAAAAGTACACGATAACACAACTTTAAGTATTGGGATATGTTGTTTTTACCTCTAAAGGATCATTAAGGGTCTGACTTTGAACGTGGTATGGTTGTTGCTCTGAGTATTTGACAAACTGTTGATCAACTGGGGTTTCTACACTCACAACCATCTCTTGGGTTTGTAGAGAATGGTTTCAAAGAGAGGAAGTACTCAGAAGACCACACCAGGTGACGCTTGTGTTACTTAAGAACAGGAAACTGAGGGGGCGGTCACACGCGTGATAATAAACACATCAGAAAGCAAATCCTCTGAAACTCTCAGGCAACAACTTCTCCAACATTAAAATACTCGAAAACACAAGAAAATGATTTTACTCTGGCACTCGTTATCATCAGTTTCACTCGAGGGTGTTTCGTCGTTTTCACTAGCATCAGATTTAGCAGGAGTGTGCTAATCCCAGCATGCAACGCTAGGGTCTGCTGGAATGACTGCATTTTGTATACAGTCTTTTTTTTTTTTACAAAGTTGGGTACTAACCATATGGCACATATGTTTGTACAAAATTATGTTTGTGTTGCGGTATAGATGACATGCTCGCCTACCATGAGTCTGTTGTCAGGCTAGTGGAAAAGCTAACCAAACCGTGCAGAGCCGAGTAGAGTAGAGTAGGAATTGTATGGTGGAAAAGCGCCACATGTCCGCCTGACAGAACTTCTTCTTCTTCCAGAGGAATAATCTCACTCTTTGGGAGCATCCTGCATGTTTCCCTGAGAACACATTGAGAACATTATGGGATGGATGGAGAGGGACGTTGACAAAAATGGACTTCAGTTCCAGACAGTGGATGCCAAACATGACGCCATCTTCACCACTGGAGTTCCCACTAACCTTATGGTATGCTTACATCAAACATGAACAAACAAGAACGATGGAGCTCTTCGTAACCGAGTCCTTTTTTTCAAACTTTTATTTCTGTTTTAGAGGGTATTCCAAGATGAGGATTTCGACCAGGAGTGTATTTTTCTCTGATCCTGTTGAAGATATGCTAATAGCCTCAGTGTCAAAGGTAACGGTCTGAGAGTTTGTGAACCTCAGTGATGGGTCTGTGCAGTACAGTGCCCAATCCTACTGCGCTGAAATGGCAAACATAAAGTCAATGTCAGAGTGAATAATGAGTGCAGGCTAAATGGCCTTTCATTCTGAATATCAGGCTCTGTTTTCTCTGAACCCTGAGAAGATCACCTTTGAGTATCTGAAACACCACACTGCTCACCTTTATCAGTCTTCCTAAACACCACTGGCACAGCACGTTTTGCCTCAGTCTAGAAGAGCAATATTTCTTGTCACAGTGGAATAAAGTTTAGAATGGATTATTTACCCCACTGCCAAAACTACTTAGAGCTAAAGAACAACTCTGAGGGAGAGAAAGAGGGTGGGAGGGAGCAGGTCGAGGGGAAGAGAAGTGTGGGAGGAAACGGAGAGATATTGGCATGCAAGCGTTTGTCCATGGTCGAGAAGAGATGGGTGAATCGATAGTCTGATGGAGGGATGACAGAATGACAGCTCCATGCCGATCGCTGAAGGACGTCCAGTAAAAGGAGGAGAGAGAAAGAAGGTGAAGAAACAGAGAGTTAGCAAAGAGAGAGAGAGAGTTATAGAGGCTGACAGCGAGCGGTAATGAATGATAATTGTTCATCAAGTGGACGTGCACAGTATGTGGGGGCGAACATTCAGCCCGGTCATTTCCTCAGCCTTCTACACATCAGCGTCACGCCTGTCAACACACACACACACACACACACACAGGAGCAAGGAGTTCCCAGAGGACCCGGCCTCTCCTGAGTAATACACATTTAAATACCTGCAGTGAAGGCCTGATAACATAAATCCTGCTGTGTCATGTTTGTCTAAGAACTTTAAAATATCTCAACATGATTCACTTCTTTTTGGGTAAGTGGTCACAAAGGTCAGCTGTCCTGCTGAAAAACTCTAACCCGCCATCATTAATTCAGCACTTTAAAGATAAAAGAAATGTAAATCAGTATTACATATGCTGTCCATGCGCTCATACATTGACTGTTTGCTGTTGTAAAGTGTTGTTAGTGTTGTTAGTGTTTGCCTATCAAGCAGTGGTTGGCATGCCAATCTAAAATATCTATATATCTATATCAATGATGTTATCAGTATTGATAATTACTTATGTGATGAGATTGTTTCTTAAAATGAACTCAAAATGATCAGAAATTATTTGTCAGATTGTCTTGTGTATCTCTTGAGCCTTTTTAAAACATCATGACTATCCTTCACTCATGCATGATGATGGTTCTTCCAAATAGAGCATGAAAACAACATTTGCTTTTAAATGAAAATCATCTTCATTTATCTCTTTATTTGAAAAATTATTATTCTGACACCATCTTCTATTACAATCAAATATAAATAATATGTCGCCTTGAAAATAAATAGGTAACATAGATGAACTTGAAAAGCAATTTCTGAAGAAATTGCGCTGTGAATGCAGAAGCTGAAGCAGCTTGCGCTGAACTGCTGAAAGCAGAATCCTGAATATGCTGAATGACTGAATTTATCTGAAAATGGTTGAATGAATCTTGAAAAAGCTTGCACTAAACTGCTGAGTGCAAAATGTTGAAGGAGAACTCATGAACATGAACATGAAGACTTGGCTTAAAGAATGAGTGGAGTGAAATAATGTACAAAATGAAAAATATAAATGGGTGAAGTGAAGAATATTTGGAAGAAAAGGAAATCGATGAATCACAATGACGTAATGTTTTATCCCTAGAAGTTGTTTAGGAATTATTAGATGTTTGAGACAGTGGAGTGTGTGTGTGTGTGTGTGTGTGTGTGTGTGTGCCCCTGTGTGTTGGTCAGTGATGCAGAGAAACAATCACTTGAGTATCTTTCTTCATCAGTGTTTTGATCTGTAGGTATAAACAGGTGTGTCAGATCACAGGTCTCCATGGTAACCTGCTCGTTAGGCTGTTTGAAGCTGCAGCTGTTTGTTTAACTGACAGATAGTGCAGAACAAGCTGGATTGAAGCCAAGGACAAGAATATTCATTTCCTAACCCTATGAAAAACTGTACGAGCTGTCAGAAAGACAAAACCACCATGAACTCCGCAAGGCTTGGGAGAATCTACTGATATAAATGTTATGTCTGTGGAGCCACAGCTTATGCCAGAAAATTTGAGTTAAAAAAGTGTAACTTTTTCCTCACCTCTCAGAAATCTCTTGAGATTCAACATTAGAGCAGATGGGGGCAGATAATGACTTTCTGTGACAGTTAGCCATCTGCAAGCTGGTTCTTTGTCCTTTTGGTGTCAGAGGTCTTTAATCAGAAGCAAAACAAGATTACCTACAGTTTGAGGCCTCATTTGTGTTTGTGGAGTGAAATTTGTGGCCCTTAGGTCTGTGTATCCAAAAAGTTTCTAATCATTTCTCTGCTCTGTCTTTTGCATTCACAGCAATAAACAAACACAAAATGAAAATAATCTACCTGCCATTGTTATATACAACTCATGTAACATTTACCACAAAAACTGTGCCACAGGTTAATGTCTCCCCTGGAAAACTAGTTGTAGCATGCACTTGTCACATAATCTCAGAGTGTCCAAGTTGGAAATAAATTATTAAATGTTCCCACGTACCCCCCTGCAATGTGCTTAGACAACACACACATACGCACATTTGGATAGTACACTTCTCTGAAGTCCAACAACAGCTGTGAGTTGAGACAGCTGTGTCAGTCATAGTGGATGTCAGTCATCAAATATGGTTGTTTCTGTAAACTCAATATCTGTTTACAGCTCTGGAAAAAAATAAGAGAACACTGCAAAGTTTTCAGAATACAGCATCTCTACATATTTGAAAATTTTAGTCAAACAAATACCCATAAATAGCTCTCTTCATTTTTTCCACAGGTGTGGCCAGAAACTGTTTAAAGTGCAATAAACCCAGATAAAAGGGCTCACACTTGGGAAAGACCTGCGTTATAAACTTTACCTGTGACCTGCATAAATCCTGAAGTAAGAAAAATTCCCTTTTCATGTGATTCTTGGAAGATGATTCAAGTATCTGTTACATAAAGAAGCTTGTTAATCCTGGTTATGTCCTACCAGTGCTCATCTACCGACTCCAACCTCACCAAGCAGAGAAAACAGAACCTGGCTCTTCATTTTACTGATGGACTCACGTTTGAACCGATCACTGCAGAATAACTGCTGCATGTTTGGAATGAGCATTCTCACACACAGTTTAACCCATGTTTTAGACTGTGCTCTATCACTCTCCTGCTTAGCTTTCTCTTGCTCTAAACTCCTGTTTCTGTCAGACAGTCCAGCTCCAGTATCTGCCATTACTATAAAATATCAAATAGATCTTTTTCAGCAGAGAAAAACCCAGATCTCTCTTCTTTTTACTAAACTTCTTCAGTTGGCGTGGTGTTGTCATGGGAACTTAAACGCGCTGGAAATCAATCCAGTTTGACCTAACTAAGAAGCTGAAAAATAGCATTTAGAAATCATCCGTCTTGGTGCTGGTAATTTTCATTGTTATAGATTAAGATCAGGCATATATCTAGATGGGATACTTTTTCAATTTCACTTGGGAAGTCCGCAAAGGAACTTTTAAATAAAGGTATAGCACAGCTGACCTCTGGAAAACTCCAGTCGCGGCTCTGCATTCATCAAATAAATTTTGTTTTCTCAGGTACGTTTCAGGTTCAAGTTTTTTGTTCCTTTCTTATACCTCTGTAGGGTCCAGAGCCAGGAAGGCCTCAGGGTTTCTCCTGACTGAGATGTAGTTATTGTCCGTGCATTCCCCCACAACGCTGTCAATAAACACCAGGAGAGAGGAGAGTTTTGTTCTTTATTCTTAGTTTTATTCTTACATTAGTTTATTTTTACGGAGGCACATTTGAAGAACGATCCTAAAGAACTGCGTTTACTGAAAATATGCAGCAGATCAATAAACACTTCAAGCTGAAAACATTCAGCAGAGCAGGTTTCCACGTACTGATAAAGCCCGACTTGTCGAGCTGAGAAGAGTGAGGTATCATATATTGGAAAGACAAAGATGGTAGGAGTGAAATATAAGGGAATGAGAGAGAAAAGTTGCAGAAGAAAACTAAACACAGACTGAAAGACTGATAGAGGGGGATGGCAAGATTACTGCAGTCAGAGAGAAACAGGCAGAGGGTGCACATGGGGAATTGACTCACCATCATCATATCCTCAGGACAGAGAGCTGAGAGGAGGCTTGCACTAGCTGTCTTGGAAATAATGAAATATACAGCAGAGGAGTGTGAGGTGACCTGACTTGATCTCTACAATCTGCTTCCAGCTATTCTACATGGAGCAGAGAGGACCAAAAACAGGAGCTCTGATAACAGGATGGGCTCATTTTGAAGCTCAAAAAAAAAAAGGTCTGCAGAGCTTCGAGGAGCCCAAAGAATGGAGGAGACGGAGGTTTGTTGATGTGGGTTTGATCGCAGGATGTTTGCTGTCTTTATCGCTTGAAACGAGACAGTTTCCACAGAAATGATGAGGGGGGAGGGGGCTCAGGTGGCAGCAAGGGTTTTGGTTTCATTACATTAGTCCTTTTTGTTTCTGGTTTAAACTACAAACCATGCATCTGGTTTTTGCTTAAAGAGCATATGGCAGGTTGAGTTTCTTTTTGGATAAACACTTAATATGGCCTGAAAGTGGTAGTAGAATAAGACAATCACTGATTTTTAATTATTCGTTACAAAAAGGCACAAATTTAGAGGATGAAGTAGCTATTTTCAGTGTCCCTGTTCAAAAAGCTACTTCAACCTTCGCCGCGTCATTTGACGTCATCCAGGGGACGAGCGTTCTCAGCCTCCTCTCTGATCCAATGTTTGATAGAAGAAAGTGAGTGAGAGCAGGGATTGCGAGTGGTGTTTCTACAAGTTTTTTATTTGATTTGATCGTTTATTGGGATGGTTAAATGATGTATTCTTAAGCTAGATGCAAAAATAGCGACTTAGTAGGAAATCGAGTCGATCTTTTCCCCAAAAGGAGGAAAGTGTTCCATGCTCAGGTTCGTTTTGTGCAGCTGAAGAAACGGGACTTTATCTCGACATCGGTCACTGAAAAAAAAAGATCGTTTGTGGCAACAGGGAGAATATGTTCCTGGTTTTATGATGGAGTCCAGGATCAGAGACTGGAGCCAGGACCAGGTGAGATGATGGGTCATGTTAACGTTAACTGTTAACTGAGGAGTTTTCTGCTCGTCTCCCCTGGATGACGTAACAGCCCAATGCCGGTTTTTAATGTGGAAGTTAAAAAAAGTTAACTAAAATGTCTCCAGCAAACTCTGTGGTTCACCAATTTCAAAAATTTCTTCGGAACATTGTTTTTGGGCATCTTTCCTATGATTTTATTCAAAGTTGTGTTTAACCTGCAATATGCTCTTTAAACAGAGGTCAAACAAGGTCATTAGCAGTCGTGCATGTACTATTGTAGCTCAATTTTTTTTTTCTAGACATTTGGATGCAATGGTGACTTACACCACCAAACAAATCCAGGGGCAGAAAAGGGGTGTGTCTCTCTGTGTGTTTGTCTGTGTGTATTGTATTGTATTGTATTGTATTGTATTGTATTTATTTTCGCATCATGCACTTATAAGTGCCCAACCCTTATGGGTTTACAAGACACCATAAACTTCATTGCAGTGGTTTATAACAATAAACATAGCAGTTACACATTTGCCCAAACACTTCCCTGCTTAGAAGAAAACAAAACAGTTTGCCTTTTTTCCCAGGCCCTCGTGATGTAAGTAGGCGTGGCAAAAGTACCTTTTCTGAAACAGCGCTCAAATTTCTCATAGTCATCCAGCCAAAAGAAGTATCATAGATCAAAGACGTTTTCCTAAAAAGTAAATGCCTTGGGGTGCAGATGCCCTAGTGGATATGGCTGCGCACCATGAGGTTTGCCCTCAAGGGGGTGGCCCAGGTTTGATTCCCGCCTGTGGCCTGTTTCCCTCATGTCATTCCCCACTCTTTCCCCCTTTCCTATTCTATCCACTATCCTCCTCTATCCAATTAAAGGCAGAAAAGCCAAAAAAAATATCTTAAAAAAAAAAAAGTAAATACCTTAAGTCATCATAAACTGGACAGTAAAACATAAAATGAATCTCGCTTTTGATTTCACCAAGTTTACACAACATACACGCTCTCTCTTCCTCTGGGATGGTGTTAAACCTACCAGTCTCAATCGCCAAGGGTAACGTTCCTGAATGCAGCTGTAAACATAAGGATCTCTGACCTTCAGTGAGATTAAACTTCATATAGGGCTCTGCACCATAATTGTTTTTTTTTTTTATAAGGCAATGTGTTCTTAATTTGGGTTTACACCATATATCCACTGACCACCTTTGTCTGAACCTAGCAAACATACAGCTCCTCACTTCCTGGATGTCACACAACAACTTATTCTGAAAAATGAATGACATACCGGTATAATTAGTTTCAAATCGTTAGCCCAGGGATAACAAGAAGGAGCAGCGTATGTGTGTAGTTGTATTTAAGGTAAAGACTGACTTTGTGTGTGTAGTTGAGGCAGATAAACCTACATGTGTCTGTGTTCCTGAATGTTTTGATTGGTTAGTGACAGCTGTGTGACACACCAAAGACATCGAGGGTCCTTAAGGGGTTGTGTGGTTTCCATGGACTACCCCCTCAAAAAACCCTGAACCCCATTGTCTTGCCTTTTGCAGTCCTGAAAAGAGGACAAAAATGGATGTGTTTTGAAGTTTGAATTAACTATCTAGGTGAAAGTATGGCGAAGCAGTAGTGCTGGGAATAACTGTGTTTTTTTGTGTGCTTGGGCACGCTCCCCATTCATTTTGGAGGGGACTTTTTTTTTACACTATTTTTATTGAATAACTCAGCCAAAAAATGACAAATGTCGTAGAAAAATCATAGCGCACCGATTGGGGATAAACGGCTTGTCTTGATATATCATTTGTGGAGAGTTTTCTCAGAGCCCTTTAGACATAATGCACAAAGTTTTTGTGTTTTCTAAGTTTTCTAATGTCATGAATATTGCTGGTCTCTACAGTCTTGAGGGTGAGTGTCTGATGTCGTGACAGTCCTATTTAAAGTTCACCCCGCCTATGGAGGTCTTCAAGCAGGCAAAAAACACTTCAACACTGCAGTCAACACAGAAGAAATGCTCCAGGCTCACTCAGTAAAGCGGCTGACTTACTGACAGGAGAAGAGAGGAAAACTGTGGATTTATTAATAATCAGTCCATCAAACATAAGACAACACCAGAGAGTCTTCACATCCCATATTACCGTGGAGAAGCACAACTTTTCTACATGTTCTGAGGGTGGATCTGATCTGACGGTGTGCTATAAACAGTTGCTTTGAACACCTCCCTGAGGTAAGTGGTCTTAAAACAAAGTTTCACAAGATTAATTGCAGGTCTGTGCTTTTGGCCTGCAATATATTCTAAAACCACAGACCTGCAATAAATCCTGACTTGCTTATTTTTGTTCAGTGCCACAACAATCTATTGCAGATGCCTGGCCTGTAAAGCCTCTGCTGTGTGGCCAGCTAGAAGACCTCATTACTGAGTTTACAAGAGGACAAAGGACAGCACAGGATGTAGGAAAAGAAGACTGAGAGGGCAACTCAACTATTTTATTTACAAATCAAACCTGATCCTTATTTTTTAAATTTTTGTCCTGATATAATAACACATTAAAGAAAAATCCAGAGACTTCAGAGAGTAAATAAACTATTGCTGCTGTGTCTGAAACCCTCGTTGGACTTTTATTCTGTGAAGATCTACTGCATTTCAAAGTAAATAAGGCCCAGTTTACACGACAATGTTTCGAAACGCATGAAAACGCAATCAAAAAAATCTGCCTCAACACAGATATGCTGTAGTACAAGTCAGGCCTGTAGGTGGCGATATAACTGTAGAGGCCATATATGTGACATCAGTATAGAAGCCAAAGAAGAAGTGAGCCTGTCATCTGGAGTTTACACTAAAAACTTCTTCATTTAAAGCAGAAATGGTGCAATAAAAGCATGTTTTGGTAGAGGGCAGGCAGCAGATTCTGCAGCAGAGGATCGAAATGGTAGGTCGCTGTTGTTGCACCTATTTTATTTCATTTATTTTAATGTGTTTTGTGCTTTTTATTGTTTTGTTTCTATTTCTTTTATCGTCACATGGTCATTTTTAGCCATTTTAGCCATGTGTGCTGCTTTGTTTTTGTCTTCTGTACAGCACTTTGGGTAACTCCGGTTGTTTCTAAAGGTGCTCTATAAATAAAGTTTGAGTAGAGTTGAGTTGGGTTGTTCAGTTCATGCCTGGCACATTGGAGGCTTATTGTGCACACGCAGAGCTGAACGTGACGTCAGAGTATCCAAGATTCCCAGGCTTGGTGTTTACATGGAGACGGTGAATACGGTGTTTTGGAAAAGTACCACACTGGATTGCGTTTTCAAAAGTTTAAGTTTGCATTTTAGGCCAACAAACACGCCATCTCAGTGTAAACAGGAGGCTGAAACGCAACAAAACTTTTGCGTTTCACCTCAAAACGGTTGCCGTGTAAACAGGGTCTAAGTGTGTGTTTTTGTTCTGTGCTGTAACTTGCTGTTTTAGTGATGAGACATGATGTGTAATGAGAATAAGCTGCCTGCTAGTTAGCTTTGCGTACTATGTGGCTGCGTCTTGATGTTTTTCTGATAAAGCAGCATTGTAATGCTTCATATGTAAAACAGATTTGGTTATTGTGGCTCATCCAAAGTTAATTTGTGCAAAGGAGAGAGATGTTGAAGTAATTTTACTGGTCTTCACAGTGGTTTGACTCTGCTGTTTCTTTTTTGCCCTGTGATCCCTGTGTGCTAACTGCTCAACAATGACTGCCATTGGCCTTGTGGTTACCCCCCCCACACCCCCCACCCAACCATTCATTTGGGATTTCACTGAACTAAATGAGAATGCACATGCTTTTTGTTTCTGCTCATGTCCAAGTGAAGCACCCATTAAAGTTTTTAGGCCTCACCACACCCCAGCTTCTATTCAGGCCTGCATAGAGGTTAAATTGATCAAGTAAAGGAGTTAAAGAGTGTGTGTGTGTGTGGGGGGGTGGTATTAAATTGTGTGAGCTTGATTGTACATGTTTAAAACTGTGTTAAATACCAAGCATCAAATGGGTAAATTTTCATAAAAGAGTCATTTAGATAGCAACAAACTCTGATTTGGTGTAAAACATGAAAGGATATCTTGTTTTTGTTTGTTTGTTCTGTTTTTTTTTGTTTTTTTTTTTGAGTATAAAGATAAAAAAGACTCAGAACTCCCAGAATCAGAATCAGAATCACTTTATTGTCCCATCAAGGGAGATTAGTGCTGCAGCCATAACACACAAAGGACAAGAGACAATGACAATAAGACCCAATTAAAAGTCTAAAATACAGAAATGATAGACAACACAATGACTAAAAAGAGGTAGGATAAGAAACACCATACACATATAAAGACGATGACCATGTTTACACCCGAGCTCAAACCAAAAAAATGGAAAGTAACATACAAGTTAATGCAGAAAAGTGCGAAGTGTGAAAGTGTGAAAGTGCATATAGGGCAACAATGATGATAGTGCAAGAGAAACATAAGCAACCAACTGGGGATAAAAGAGCTCTGAAATCTTTTAGTCCTCCTCTTAGGAACCCTAAAACGACGACCAGAGGGCAAAAGCTCAAACTCGATTTTAAGCGGCTGATTACAACAATCTAAAATGACATGAGCCTTCCTCAAGACCTGTCTGTTATAGATAGAAATCAGCCCCGCTTGCTGGGTTAAAAAAAAAAAGTTTATAAAAGGGTTTAGTTTTTCAAGAAACCTGATCCATTTGGTAACATTTGGTATATTTTTATTTATAATTCTTTGCATATTTTTTTTATATTTTATTTCTTTAAAAAAAATCTTATTTCATTTCTGTGAATAAACACCTGCTATGGGATGATTGCATTTAAAATACAGTTGTGTGGTGTCCTTATTAAAATTCATTACAGCTGATTAAAATTCAAAGTTTGCAAAAAAATAAAAATAAAGGATGAAATTTAAGTGTATTACTTTATTTAACAGTTTAACAATGAACTCAGGCCCTGTCTGATAGTACTACCTACTCAAGAAAAATATAATATAGCTTCATGGGGCCTGGGTTACAGACAAAGGAAATAAAGAGCAAAAAAGTATTTAAAAAAGGGACTATTTTAAAATGCCTTACAAAGTCTTCACTTGGCCTTGAATGACTATGGACGTATTTGTGTGTGTTCTTTGTTAGTGTAGATAACTTGGGTTGTTGCTGTCATAAGAAATATCTTTACTGAGAGAATGTTGAAATGTTTCATATTTGTAATACTCCGCTGTGGATTCCAACACACTACACTAGTCAGAACGACACAAAAATCAAATACTGAAATAAAGGAAAAGATTCACTTGACTTTGATTAAATATAACTAGAGTTAAGAAGCTTTTCCATTTTTGCTGCTATCATGGGCCCCATGCACAAAGGCTGGTTTGATTTTTTTTTTTTTTTTTTTAATCTCAATAAAGAAAAAAAAGCCTCAAAATGAAGATAGTCTACTGGTGGAGAAACATCAAAGTATATGTTTGAGGAAAAATAAAAGCTTCCTAACATTATCCTTTAATGTTTTTTTTTTTCTATTTTAAATTCAAAGAAGAGGCAGCAGTTTCTCTCATATTTATTCTCTTAAGCATCTATTGAAGTAGATGGGAAGCAGTCAGCACTCAAATTTAAGACTTTATACTCAAAAACACTCGATTCTGTCTGTGCGGGACCAGTTTCAAAAGAATAACAGATGACAGGAGCTGCATACAGAGAGATATCATGAATACCATAAAGTATGCAATGCAAGCTCCTTTATTGGCCTTCCTTCCAATAGAGCCACAATACTGAGATGTGCAGATATAAAGCATGTGCAGCACTGAAGCAGACTGTCTTTGTGCTGAGCCTTGGAGGACTATAATGAGATCTTGTGTCAACAAAAGCTGCTTTTAGACTCATAAGAGACTTTAACATCATATGGAATGAACTTCTATCTCAGAGAAGAGAGAGAGAGAGACCATATGCTTTACTTTCTCATAATCAAATATGAGGAACTTTAAGGTGAATTACCTCATCAGAGATATTTTTGGAAACTGAACAACCAAATGGAGCAAAAATGTTACACTCCAGTAAATCTAATGAACAAAATACTGATGAATAGTATTTCTTAAAGTTGAAAAAGCATCGATTGTAGTGTTGTAACAATGTGCATGTATTGTTTTCATAGCTGATTGTATTTCCTGCAGTCGGCAGAGTCTCACAGTGAGACTGGGAGGCAAGAGAGAGCGAGCAAGAGAGAGAGGGAGATCTGTGACAGAGCTCATACTACGGCAAAAATCAGTGAAGTGTGAAAGCGTATTCAACAATCAGGGCTGCTCTTTGTGATTCAAAGAGTGCAGAGACAGCAGCGTAGAGAAGAAAAGAGTGTGAGTGATTTTCTAAAAGCAGAAAAAAAAAAAACATCTGAGAGATCCCCCAAGGTCAGAAATGTAACCCCACAGCAAGTGAGGAAGTCACCACTTTGTTTCAGAGTGCTCTGTAGATGCTCTTTTAGACTGCTGCTGGTCTTCTGACAAGTAAGGGCATGCTCCGCCTCGTCTGTGTGTGTTGGTGTGTGTGTGTGGATGTTCCTACAGTTCTGGAAAAAATTAAGAGACCACTGCAAATTTTTCAGAAATCAGCATCACTATGGAGGACCAAAACTGCCAAAATTAAAAATAAATAAATAAATAAAAGTGGAAATAAAAAAACAATGTAAAAAAATATGATTCAAAAATTATGTCCCAAAAAATAAATATAAATGGAAATAAAAATGACAATAAATATATATATATACACAAATAAATAAATAAAAATAAAAATGAATACAAAAATTGAAAATAAATGTGGAAATAAATACAAAAATAAATGTTTAAATATAATTAAATATCCATCCATAGAACAGAACAGATAGAAAAAGCGCTCTGGTCTCACGTTTATTTTTTCATGCTGCAGTCGAAATGCAGAAGGAAAAACTATTCAAATGAGGGGGGTGGTCTTAAATGCGTCATGGGTTGAGCTATATTTATTTTTGTATTTATTTCCACATTTATTTTCAATTTTTGTATTCATTATTATTTTTGTTTATTTACTTGTGTATTTATATTTTTATTGTCATTTTTATTTCCACTTTTATCTATTTTTTTATTTTTAATTTTGGCAGTTTTGGTCCTCCATACAACTCTACATATATGGACACTCCATTCCATTGCAGTGTCTGTTGAATTCCAACACAAGCACACCTGTTTCTACCTGAGAAGGAACTGATGAGGTGATCACCTGAACCAAATCTTATTTAATGAGGAAATGTATAAAAACCATTGCTGTGGTCATCACTCTCCTCTGTGAAAGACTGGTGGAGAACATGAGAGACGTATGAGAGATGTTATTACAAATCAGGGTTGTTCTACCAAATATTGATTTCTGAACACCTCCAAAGTTAAAACATTAGTAATGTGTTGTTTAAACTTTAATACCGGAATGTCTTTTTTTTTTTGGTTTGCCAGAAAAATCGCAATTAGATCTTTTTCTAAAATCATTCAGCCCTAGTGTGCTCAGGGTCTTTGAACCGTCGCCCCAGCCTGAGGTCAAAGTGCTCTTCAGCAGATTTTTATTCAGGACGTCTCTGTACTAAGGCTGTCACTTTCCCCAAAAATGAAATTCGAAGGGTTTTCGAACACGCACGACAATGTCGCACTGCACAACGGCATAAACCATTTCAATTTCCAGTGCAACACATGCAAAATACGGACTATCTGACTTATTTTAGCAACGTTATTTGCAAGAAACACAAGCCTGTCAACCTGCTCCGGCACCCAGCGCTCCGCAGGTGATTCGGCGTTATTGCTGTTCGTGTTACTGGCGCCCTGATGGGCTTCTGCACTCAATAGTTTACATTCCAATATTGATTTACTCTTTGGTTGCAGATATTCGTCCCCATGTTTGAATGGTTATTCGAATATCGAATATAAGTGACAGCCCTACTCTGTACATTGTTGGGTTCATCTTCCCCTCAATCCTAACTGCTCTGCACAGATCCTGCTGCTGAAAAACATCCCCACCAAAGATAGACTCTTAAAACTGAAGGACAACAAGGAGGACTTCTACAAAACAGTCAGAGACATTTTTGTCCAGAAGGATCGGCTCATGAAGTTCGTTTACAAGTAAAAGTAAGACCACAAACTATTATTTCAACTTTGAAATAGGCTACATTGGAATTGATTTTGACCTCAAATGAAATATGAGGTATCAATATAGTCTATCAGTATCTTAAAACAAGACACTTGTCCAGACTTGTCAGTTGAATGTGGCTCATTCGACGTATAATTGGACAATTCGTACAAAAAATAAGCCATGAACACTTGCTTAGATTTCGGTTTCCATTGTGTATGTGACCTACCTGGAAGGGAATTCAGCCATTCACCCATGTTTCTTTTCAGATCTTGGATCAAGTCGTGGCAGCAAACAACCGATGCATGTGTTATTTTATCTATATTTTTCAAAACACAAGGTCCCTGGAATGTTCAGACAGATCAAAACCCTGCATCTCACTATCAGCTCAGTTTGTTTCTCTCATTAGGTCCAACTCTGTGGTCATAAATCTTAATTTCTCTCTGTGTAAGAACTGTTTCTCTGTTTTAGTTGAGTTTCCCTTGATGTCGGAGTTCGGGGTCAGACAGTGAAAAGCTCTGAGAGCAGGAGAGAGAAAAAAGGCTCCCAGAGAAATATGAAGTCAATTTTTTTTGACGTGCTGACACCTCAGAGATCTGAGGAGGGGAAAATGATCCTCGGCACGACCTTTTTTCTGTCTCTTTCACCCTCTGACCTCCCTCAGTGTGTCTGAAATGGTTCACTGCTTTCCTTACAGACTTCAAGGTCTTTCATCAGGCTGCTCCCTGTCACACTGTGCAATTCTTCAGGATGATGCACAATATACATCTGATTACATTTATAAAGTCTTCTCCATAATTCTGCTTGAAACCAGAATTCTCTCTTTGAAGACAAAATCTGCGCTTAAGTGGCCTCTTGGGAGCCAAAACAAATGCAGAAGTGCCCTACTGGTTGGGGCGAACCCATATATTTAGTGTATACCAATACAACCAAAAATTACTGAGATATTTGTTTTCGGCCATATCCTGCAGCCCTACATTGACATGAACTACGTTTCCTATAATGCATGCTGATCATGTTACCTGCAAAGTAGTGGCATCCCACCGTTAGATTGCAGTGTTTTCCAAGTTTGACAATCATGAGTGGTTGCATTTACTTTACATTACATTTTGTTACATCGGTACTGCCTCACAGATACATCTGGCCCTTTAAGAGTAACCATGATGCTAATGTGGCCCTCGATGAAAACGAGTTAGACACCCCTGGTATGTGAAATGGACAGCTCTTTGGTGTTGTGACGTTCACGAACGAACCGGTTCTTTTGAACGGCTCGTTAATATGAACGATGGGAACCAAGTCGTAGCTGGGATCTGTCAAAGCAGAGTGATATGGCGCCACCCTGTGGAATATTAACAACGAATCCAGATCAGACTTTAAAATCTAATCCACAAGTTAAGGAGGTTAAAGTCAATATTTCAGAATACTTCAAACTCATATTGGTTGGATATCTAAATTCGTTCCTCCCAGTGATTATTTCCAAGATAAAATGAGTTAAGGGAAGGCCGGACTTTTAAAACTTAATAAATATAAAAATGAGCTAAAGGAGCCAGTTTTTTGAACGACTCTTTGAAAGGAACGGCTCACCAAGATCCAGCTCCTCTCAAAGAGCCATAAATCCCATCTCTACAGCTCCTCTTTTATTCGTTGTACGGTTCTGAAGCCAAAAGAACCTCATTACTGGAGCTGAAATTGTGCAGTCAGAGTCTGTGAAGATAAGAATTTGGGAGGAGCCAGGTAAAAAAAAAAGAGATTAAAATATTTATTTCTTTTTCTTTCAAAGGTCAGATCTCTCTCTGTGATGATTCTGTCTTTGGTTTGAGTTTCCTCGTTCAGTTCATGCTCTGGGGTTTATGGTTTTAGTTGTGTTTCATTCATTTTTCAGTGCTTTTCTGTGTTTCACTCTCATGTGTCTTTGATTACATTTACCAAAGTTTCTTGTGATTTTCCTTCGTGTCTTGTGTTCACCTTGTTTAGGTTTCTTTGACTTCTTAATTGTTTTTCTGTTAATGTTTCAATTTGTACTTGTTCCTTGTGTTTTACTTCCTGGTCTTCAGTTTCCTTAATGTTTGATCGCCCCTCCTGTGTTTCACCTGTGTCTCATGTCACACCTGTGTGTGATTAGTCTCTCGTCTATTTAACCCCTGTATTGTGTTTAGTCCTTGCCTGTTCGCGTAAAAGCAGTGCGTTACATTTGTAACATATGACTCCATCAGCTGACAAGCGTAGTTTATCCAATGGAAATCTGTATCTTATGTAGGGTGTTATCGGGACATCAAAAGGATTATATTTCTCCTTAAAAACTCTTCCTCTCCTAAGCGAACCGTGCACCAACTCCAACAGGATCGTCTAAGAACAAGCCGGTCATTTTCTAAGAGAGCTGATTGGTCAGGAGGTGGAGCTTTTGTCCTTGTTGATCTCTGATCCAGGGTCTTAACCTGCTCTGGAGCAGGTTAGCCGTTCAGCATGAGTAACCATGGAGATTTATCACGGTAAGAAGTGAACCGGCGTCGTCGACGGAAAATCCAGGGTTAATCCTAAAGTTATCTCACTAAGAGAAAATCCAGCTTCGTAGTACAGGCCTCTGGATTTCTCCAATGCACAACATGGGTTAGAATCATCAGTAAAGATGAGAAAGGTGCATGAAAGAGGAGAGAACCAGAACTCACAGTTCACCTTTTATTAAGTGAAAAAGCTAACAATGCTAACAACTAGGGTGACCATACGTCCTCTTTTGCCAAGACATGTCCTCTTTTAAGAGGCTGTCCGGCCTGTCCGGTCGGGGTTTATAAAATCCTTCAAATGTCCGGGTTTTTGAGCTTGCCTAGCTTTAGCGCGTCACAGAACAGTGTATTTATCATTCAAGTTGAGTGGTTCCTTTAGAAACACGCTCTGAGAGGTGGAGTTTGAGCCGAACCCCGGAACATGTATTAATTCATTAAAAAATCAGTACAGAGGCGCTCCACTCTCACTCACTCACTCGCAGGCTGACAGGCAGGTAGGCACACTGCCAGAGAACACTCAAACAGAAAGAAAATGCCGAAACGCAAATGTCATTTCACTGATGAAATGCAAAAAAAGTACCCCTGTTTTCGTCCGGGTCGTGACAAATGGGAGGCAGAATGTACAGTCTGCAAAGCTGGAACTTATGTGTCTATGACTAATACTGGTTCCAACGATCTGTAAGCCCATATCGCCACAACAAAACATTGAAGAATAGACTACCTCTCTTTTTTCTTTCTGTTTAATATTTTGAGAGAGTCCTCTTTTCAGAGAAACAGAATATGGTCACCCTACTAACAACGCTCACTCATTATTAGCTGAATGCTTTGAAGTTTGAATTATCTGAATTTGTTAAATGCAAAGAAGTAGCATCAATCAAAAAGTGAGTGTCTTCAGTATTTACAGCAATTACCATGTGGCATCAGTGATCAATGGAGAGGTAGGGGATTTTGCACAGATTGACACATTCAAACTGCTGCAACAAAAGCTGTAATTGTTTTGATGCATCATGCAACAAAAACAGAATCATCACAATATGTCTTTCAGTGAAGGTTGACATTGCTCGTCCTGCAAACTTTACATAAAAAAAGAAACGCGTGCACATTGCAGCGGTGACGACTGAACAAATATTTCATGTAGCAGAATTCTAGGAGGATGAATGTTTGGAGTTAAAAAACACGCAGTCATTATGACATTGCTTTGTGTCTCGTTTAAACAAGTTAAAACTGTCAAAACAGCTTCCCCAAGTGCCATTAAATAAGTCATTCCTTTTCTTATGGAAATAACTGAGAATCTTTCATGTATTTCTGAAAAGCTTTCTTTGGTTGCATGTAAATTTACACTGGCAGTGAAAACCTCTACTGGCAGACACTGCTGTCAATATTCAGAAACTAAAATACTAAAAAAAAAGTCTTTGGACGTCCCCAAAAAAGTCTTAGTCACACACTGACAGCTGTCTGAAAAAAATCCCCTCAAACTTTATTCTTTGAAGCCTCCTTCAAAATTCATTGCTTCTCCAATGGCATTCAAAGCTTGTTTACCCAGAAACCTACAGCATCTTTTCCTATACGAGCCTTCCCCAAATGTAATGTGGAGACAGGTAGAGGATAACACCTGTGTGAAGGAGAGAAGAAGGTCACACACAGAGGAGAGAGAGAGAGAGAGAGATGTGAAACTACTCTGTACAGTGTGTTTTGTGTTTCTGCTGTCGTGGGTTTTCTTTGCGCTCACAAACCAACAGGATCAATCTTTCCTGGAGGAGAAGTATATCTAAATCCACTGCTGCTATTTCTGCCTACTGTAACTGTGTGCATGAAGTCATTCCCATACTCACACTCAGAAAAGTTTGACCGATGTCTACTTAAAAAAATTAAGGCAACAAAGTGACACTTGATATAGTTGAATAGATTTTAATTACATCGACTTTGACTAAAATCCATTGATTTAGTTAAGTAAATTTAAACAAAACGATCAAATACAATGTACTGAAAACACACATTGAAATATTTTGGATTTACTCATAAAATAGAAAATGTTGATTAAATCCACATCAATTTTACAGGGAAAACTGCTGAAGATTTAATGGGTGTCAAAAACAAAAATTTAAGATATAACAACTGTCCGAACCTTTATGAAACCCAATCACATTGGTTTTATAGTCTAATCAAGTATGCTCAAATATGTTTTATATGTTCTAATGAAATTCATCTCATACTAGAAAGAATCACGTTGATTTTATATATTTTTTAATCAATAAAAAGTATCAAAAATTTCTAATCAGGCAAAATTTAGAAAATATGATTTCATAATGCCAATTATAGCACAATTTTTTTTTTGTGTGTGCACTGTGATTAAAACCAAAGAGTTCCCATTTGGCTGCGTTGACCAAATTTTCAACATTATTCACTTTACTGATAAAACATAATTAAATTTTACTCAGTGATTTTTAGCTGATGTTATTCAAACAAAAATGAGCTAATGCAATTGATAAATTATTCAAATTTGATTGGATCAACGTAATAATTTACCAAATGTCACAAAGTCTTTTTTTTTCATGTATATGTTACTAACATTTATTTTGTAAGTGGGTCAATGACAAAAAAGAGGGTCTAAAAACTTATTTTTTAAAAGTTCTTTGAAAATGGATAAAAACATATCTCTGAGTGAAGAATTATGTTTTCTAACAGATTTCAGTAGTTGACCAGCATTTCAAAGTTTTTAGGTTCATTATTTTTTAGTATTTTTAATTTGAGCACCCAAAAATGTCAGGTGGCGCAACCAAATATATGAAAATATATTTATATGTTCCTGTTATTTTTTCTGTGTGAAATTATTGGCAAGTATCTCTCAAGTGTCTGTAGTGACTCCTACATTTTCATTTTGTGTGTTTCATTTCTTTTATTTGTGAATAAGATAAATAATTTGATGTTAAAATAACATTTCACATTATTACATTGGTTGTACCACCTGACATGGAAATTGTTCCAGTCACCAATGAAGTGAAAAAACCTTTTTTATCAGTATTTCAGAGAAATCTACAAACTTTTCCACTTGGTCACAAATGTCATTTGGGCTCCTCTGGCTGATGCAGTTTCCTGTTTCCTGTTTTATTCTCTTCACTTTAAAATAAAAGTCTAATGTTACGGTTGCACCACCCTGACATTTGACATGGTGAAAATTACGGGACAAAAGTTTTTTAAATTTCTCAACAGCTTTAAAATTCTTTTTTTTGCAAAGAATGTTTTATTTAAAAAGGTTCAAGCATAAAATAATGCCACTGTATTTTTAATTTCCATTTACAATAACTGACATTCAATTTTTAGAGTTTAATTACTGTGGATACTTGTCAGGACGGTTGCACCACCTGACATTTTGGGGGTTTGAGGTACCAAAACACAAAAAAACATGTTATATTTTAGTAGTTTAAAGATGTGTTCAAATAACACAGGTTTCATAGAATAAAGAAATACATGTGATGAAATACTCAATTCATGATGGAAGGAAATATTGCACTCGGACACAAAAAAATGGACGTCACCTCATTGACCCAAGTATTAATTTAGCCCAGTCCCACTTTTTAGAGTGCAGGCTGGCATCTCAGGCTTTAAAAAATGTTCATTTTCCCTTTCCAATTTCAAATAACTCTCATCTACTGTTTTTATAAGTTGATTACCTAGGCCTGTCGGGATAATCAATAAATCAGTTAATTGCATGATAACTAAAAACGAGCTTGATAAGTTTCCCGGGCTCGACAATTTTTTTATTTACCAAAGACACTGGATAATGAGTTAACTTCGCTTTATCTGTTGCGACTGACTCATAAGGATGTTTCGAGGCGTCAGTATGTAATTCACTTCGTCGTTGCATTTCTTTCACTTTCTGTTGCTGCTTCTCACACTTAACAGCTCACTCCCCTGCCCATCCAGAAAAGTCTCCTGCGCATGCATGTTGTTTTTTTATTGGGAGACGAGAGAAAAGGCGCTGCTTTGCTGCCTGTGTGATCCTCGCCTGATTTCCTCCCAACTCTCCACCACAAAGAAGAAAAACCATACAAACGTGACTTGTCATTAAAATTCAGTTTTGTTTCTGCATGAGCTTCATTTGGCGTTATTTACGGCTGAATACCTCAATACTGCAAGCTGAGATGATTTCAGAAAACAAACATAAACAAATGTCTAATTACACCAAAAATGAAACTGAGCTGCAAAGTAAAAACAGGGAGGAGGGAAATCCTCAAGTTGTTGTGTCGTACGTTAAAGATTCCCACAGACGGCTCATGGAGCATTCACACCTCTTATTCTGTTGCTCAGCCAACTTCCTGTTATGAACCTGTGTGTCCTTCAAAATAAGAGCGCGCTGTAAAATTAACATTACACCACAAAACTTGAGGGAGAGCCCAGGCTCAGAAACAGAACTCACTAACAGAGTCCTTTCAGCACCAACAATAAAAAAATAATATCCAGGTAGTTGATTTATGGAAGTGAAAGTTAGACTAAGTCATCCCCAACATAAGTTCATGTTAGTTTCAAAGTCCATTTGGTCTTCATGGTTGTAATTTTAGAAATCCACTGAGACAGTCATGTGATACATTCAACCAGATAAATAAATATTTTACTGGAACTAAAAATATGTAACTATTCAAAGTGTGGTTTGGAATAAAAGGTTCATTAGACTTTTTCCCCTTTGGGCAGCAAGTTTTAGAAATTTGTCTAAAAGGTCTGTTTGAATCATTATACTTGGGTCATTTTAGTAATTTAAGGGTTGAATGGAACACTCAATATGGTGATTTACAGGAGAAATCAAAATATCCAAGCCAAATGACTGCATTATTATAAAATTATTATTATCTTAGTTGACTGCAATAATGTTGTTTATCGAAATAATTTCTGGGACAATTTATCATCCAGCAAATTTTTTTTTATAGTGACAGGCCTATGATTACCTATCATTTCAGTTCATATCAATGCTTTCAACACCAACACGAAACCATATTTTTTACGTATTGTATCCATTGGCTGTTGTTATGGACGAGGCCTGGTAGTCTGCAGGTTTTCTTTGACTCCCAGAGTTCCTAACGAGCCCATCATTCAGTTCACCTGTCCTCGTCACACCCAGCCTGTGCTCATCAGCCTGGCTACCTTTTAAAAAGAGTTTCTTCCCCTCACTCAGTGTGTGACACACTGACAGACAACACCATCAGTTGGTTGCTCAGTGTATGTGTGAGTGTTTTCATGAGAGTTTGTGCGAGTGTTGTTGGGGAAAAAGGGTGACTAGCATCTTCTTTAAAAGGTTTGAATCCCAGAGGAGATCTTTTTTCTTTTTTTCTCTCCTCGCCAGGTGGATTCAGGAGTTTTGTTTGGGGCCTATTTAAGTCTACCTTGTTGGTATAACGCCGTGGGTGGCTGTGGATATTAACACCTCCACTCCATCTTTTAGAACGCAGAGGGCATTTTGTGTTCTTTGTTTGTTAGGGTGGGTTTTTTGCTCGTTTCCTTGAGTTTGATTACTGTTATTCACATTAAACCTTGCAGAAATGTAGCAGCCATATAACGTATGAACATACACTGCCTGGCCAAACAAAAAAGAAGTCACTGCCTGGATTTAACTTAGAAAATACATTCAAGCCTGTTGGACAATTACTCCATGGGTGATTATTTTTCAGCTGGCAACAAGTACTTTAACCTCAGCTGACGCAACAAGTAACTTCTCATTTCTTTAACAACTGTAGAGAAAGACACATCTCATGGCTGTGGAAAAGATGTTAGTCTGTTTTAAGAAAGGTCAAATCATTGGCATCAAGCAGAGAAAACAACATAAAAACTGGAAGGATGGTGGGGAACCAAAAAAAACCTGAATGATAGTGATGGGCAATTACTTAAACGTTTGGCCAAATCATATCGAAGAAAAAACAGCAGTAGAGCTCAGGACTATGTTTCCACACGCACAATGCAAAGTGAACTCAAGAGATTGGAATTTAACAGCTGTGCAGCCTTAAAAGGAACCCTGGCTTCCAGAACGTCATTTTCCTAAATGATCAGTGTTTTTACCAGCTATATAAGAACGATAATAAAGTCTCTCAAAATATCTTAGTTTGTATAAAATTTTAAAAAATATTTTCACCTGTAGGCCGCCATTGTTGTTTACGCCACAATAACGTCTGGGTAGTGACGTCATATGGTTGCATCTCACATAGGATCATATAAGTCCTGGAGCGGACTTCAGTGGTTTCCTGAGGAAGTTTTGTGGGTTTGTGTTGGAAAATAGTTGGCACAGCATTTGGCTTTAGTCTCCGTTTATAATGACCCACACCTGTCAGCTCTTTCATCAGCATGGGCCGGCTAAATGCAGCAAATGCTTCTGGGGAGAAGTGGCCAGAACATAGCCGCGGGTCCATGGGAAGTTGTTTACGCCACCAAGCGATTTCCCACAACTTCCTTCTTTTCTTGTCTTTTGGAAAGCTGTGCAGACTAAAATCAGTCTCCTTGTTTCCTTTGGACTGAAAAGTGCACCCAAAAGCAGCCACATGTGGCATTATTATGTTTTTTTCCCTCCTCAAACCTAGTGACTTACAGCGACTAGTGGTGAGTAAACGGCCAAATCCAGATGCTCGGCATAAAAATGGCTGCGCCCGAAGGATAGAAACTGTGTTTTAAACTGTTTTTTTTTTTTTTTAAAGAAAACCAATTCGTTATGTCTTTTAACAACAAATTTTAGTTTGAGACAAACACTTAAGCATATTCATGTCTATTAGTCCTTACAGTCGGGGTTCCCTTTAAGAAAACCACATATCAGCTGGTAATAACTGAGGGCTAGAGATGGATGGGCAGGTCAGTCAGAGAATCTATTGAACAAGAAAAACTCAAAGCTGCTCATTAAAAAAATGACCAAACATTGTCATTGTCGAAAAATGATTTGTATATTAAGAAAAATAAAGTGTTCATTTTGAAGTCTATAAACTTGGTTCAAATTTAAAAATGTGAAGCATGAACTTGAACCAGCTCACTTCTGAACTCTGAACTTGGTTTTTTTTTTTTTCTTTTTTTTAAGTGTGAACTTACACAATGCTGTATATGGGAAACCTGTTAGCTTAGACCAACAGTCTGAATTTTGTTTTGTGAAATCATTAGTCTTTAAAACGTACAGACTCAGAGAAACTACAGTGCTAGCTATGGAAAAGATCCACCAAATGTATGGAGACAGGGATAGTGCTGGATAAAGGGAGCAGTGGATGACCAATAATATCTGAGGAAAACATCCATTATGTAAGACAAGCCTTTTTGCGTTGTCTCATCACTGAAATGAAAAACAAATATACAAACAGTACAGCCATGGATCAAAAACTAAACTCAACAAACGCTCATTAATGTTCAGAGGGAGGAGTAGCGCACATTTGTGCATCTCTCTGAAAAAACTGTCCTGTTTGCAGGTGCATCGTGTTTGTTCTACCACCAGGAGCTGTCATTGGTTATTAAAGTAGTTAGTTTTACTGCTGTCAAACTCCTTAATAAAGGAATCAAAACCAGAGACTCAATTGATTTATGATTAAACTGAAGTGTACCAACACCGAAATAATGATTGCTCTCATTGAAAGTGGTTAAATCAGTTTCTTTGTTATAATAGTCGAATTAAAAGAAATGAAAGACAACACTGATGTTATTCTTCTGAAGTCGATTTAGTCAGATTGATGCAATAGTTTTATTTTTATTTTGATGAAGCCTGTAGCCACAAACAAGAATACAACTCTTGTAAAAAAAATAAAATAAAATAAAAAACATTTGAATGTCTTTGACCAAGAGCTATTGAGCAAATTTTTTTTCAGGAAAATGTCTTTGTTCTTCAAAGTGTACAAATGTGTCTGTGGTTCAAAAACTGAAATTCAAGCAGGTGTATATGTCTTATTTTCCATCATGATATTTTGTCTGACTTGATACGGGCCACAGTTGCCTGACAAACCCAAGAAAAAGTCTCATTCAAGAGAGAAAAGTCAAAAACAAGAAATGATGATTAAAAAAATATGCCACAGTGAATTAAATATGATTCTTATGACATTAAACTGAACAAGTACATTTTCCCTACCACTTCAGCAGATTCAGTTTCACCCTTTACAGTAATTTCAGGAATCATTTTTGTCTATTTCCTTGAAGTTAGATGCTTTTCTGGACTTTTGAGGTTAATGTGGTTCATACTGTGTCTACTGAGACAACTTAATGAGAGGAAAAGACAGTTTCCGTTTAAGATTTCTGTTATCCTAGTGATGACAGTGGCTGGAAATGTACCTGTTGAAATCACAAAAGATAACTGAAACTCTGTGAAGAATCAACGATCATTTGGTATTATGTAAAGGTTCTGACCACTCTTTCACAATAAATAACCTGGTTGTAGCAGGTAAAAAAGAGGGAGGATTTGAAAAATAAAAACCCAAGAAAGATGATTTCCCCTCATCTCCTAATGGGTTTACTTAGGATCCATTTCACTCAAAGTTTATTTTAGTTGTTGGGGCTTGAAGCATGAATATCAAAAGCAGACGCCCTCAGCACTCAGTCTAAAAGGCGTGGAGTAAACTGATTTAGGATCCAGATAACCGAGTTTAGCAGGACACATTGTGGTCACTTAGTAAAGTGTAGGTCATGAAGAGGCTGGATTAAGTCCTTTGATTATTTAAAGGTGTTTTGGACATGACATCACCCGAACCGATCAGTGTGCTCTCGCTTTTTCCCTATGAGTGTGTGAGTGCACCTGTTGGTTGGTATGTTGCTGTTTACAGGCAGATTTTAGCCTCTCTAGTTAAACAGATTAAGCCTGGACTGGCACATTTACCTTCATCTCTTCCTGTAATTTCCCTCAAGATAGATAAATAGTACTTTTATTGATCCCTTTAGTTGTGTCCATCAGGGAAATTGACATCTCCATCACATTCACAGCACTGTACACATACACATTAGGCAATCAAAAGAGTCAACACCATTAAAATATAAAAAAATCTATAAAAAAGAAATAAAGTTAAATATAAAAAGAGCTTTAATATGTATTCAAGTATACTATGTGTAACTGAGGGATTCTGTATGTGCATCGGAACAGGAATATAATAATATAATAATAATGTAACATATAATAGCAGTGATCATGTGATAATAGTAATAACAATAATCATATAGCAATAATGATAACAGTATAATAAAAACAATTATAGTATAGGATAGTATATCAATAACAATAGTATAGCAATAACAAAAGTATAGCACAAAGGAGTTAAAGAAAGCAAACAGTTTACGGAGTTCTGTTGGAGCATGGATTGATATTATACACTACCTAGCCAAAAAAATAATAGTTGAATGAATGAATAAATAAATAAATAAATAAATAAATAAACAAAAGCCGCAAAAAAACAAACAAAACAAACAAAAAAACAAAACTCACACTCAAATATTTTGTACGACCGCCTTTGTTACCCGTCTTCACCTGCCTCTCTTCTTACCCTGATGCGCCCATCACTCTGGAACAGGGTAAATCTGGACTCATCTGACCACATGACCTTCTTCCATTTCTCCAGAGTCCAATCTTTATGCTCCCTAGCAAATTGAGGCATTTTTTTCCAGTTAGCCTTACTGATTGCCTTTTTTTTTTTTTTTTGAGGCTACACTGTTCAATCCCAATCCCTTGAGTTCCCTTTGCATTGTGCGTGTGGAATACTTTTACCTTCACTATTAAACATACTCCTGAGTTCTGTTGTCGTTTTTCTTCAATTTGATTTGGCTAAATGTTTAAGTCATTGCCACTCACGATCAGTCAGAATTTTTTTTCAACCACATTTCTTCTACTCAGTTCAATTCAGGTGGCAATTTTTTTGGCCAGGCAGTGTACCTCCAAAACACACTTCTGAGGAGCAAAGAACAAAATTTTAGCTCACAAAAATTTTTGTAGGAATGGCACTGAGACTTGTGTATGAAGGGTGTGAATAATCTGTATTCATGATAGTGTCTGTGGGCTCGATAACACTGCCAGTGGGTGTTGCATAAGAGGATAAACAAAGCCAAATTAAAACATGTGGGAGATGGGCCAGACATGGATCTATCTGAAGTCTGGTGAAAATGCTTTCCATGTCTTAAAGAGAGCAACACGCCACCTATGAGCCAACTTGCACTACACGCCAGGACACTTTCTGGCAGCTGTAGGCCCCTATCCTGCCTGACTTCAAGCTCTTACTCATAACTTATCTTGTTTGTCAAACTTAGAATAATGTGGGTCTGAGAACACACTGCAGGGAATTCTTCCTCTATTGTTTTTGAATGAACAAAGTTGATTCATCGCTCTTAGACTCGATTACGGGACAGCATGGGGGCAAAACAGTGCGTGAATTTGGAGGAGGATGGTGGTGGAGATGTGACAGTGAAGTGACAGCTGACAGCAGAGGAGTGAGAGACGCTGTGACGCTGTGACGAGGACAGGAATGACAGCAGCAAGATGACAGACTCACAGAGGTCACTGAAAGTGTAATTGGCTGTACGGTAACTGTGAATGTCCCTGTGTTGGCTCACTGTCTCACACATGAACAAAAGCAGGACAGAGAATTTAAAGGTAGGGTCTGCAGGATTTGTCATTACTGTTTGTAAACATAACATCCAATCTGTGCTCCTCCTCTGTGGCTCAGTGCCAGCAGCAGCGCATGCCCACTGCCTCCAACAGTAGCTACGTGAACACTCATCAGCCCAGCGAGCACCTGCAGCATCACGTTTCTACATAGAGGAGGGACTAAAGAACTGTACACCTTACTTCCTGTAGAGAAATGAGCTATCCTACAAACATTGTATTATTCTTTTTCCATATTACAGCTGCGATCATAGCCACTCAGGGTAGCTCCTTCAACTTGCTATCATAAATACACAAAGTCACCTGCGCACTAAACACACTATGATTGGCGGGTCATCACGTCCACTTTCTGCCCAGAAACATCCAGAGTCAACAAAAACATCAATCCACAGGCAGAGGAGTGGGTTGAGGCAGGCACAGATAATGAACTCATGTATAGAAGTCCAGAGATGACAATTGGACAGGATTTTTCCTGTAAAAGTTTACATTTTATATTTTAGGAAAGTCCTGTAGACCCTACCTTTATTAAGGGTAAACTTGCTGTGTTCATTGGGTTGTCACGATTTCAATTTTTTGAATCACGATTATTGTGAGAGGAAATATTGCGGTTTTACGATTATTCACGATTATCAAGAGTATGAACGAAAACAACTGAGAATGTACGTTTTTGTCTTTAAAACATCTTTAATGATGCATGTACTTACAAACATTCACTGTGTTTTAAAAATAAAATGCTTCAATACTTCTTTATATTAAATAAATTAGGGTAATACAAAACAATAATGAACTTTAGTAACTGTAGGCACTTAAAAGATTTATTTCACACAATTTTACAGAAAATGTTCACATTCAAAAACATCAGCTTTTTATTATGCTTCTCTTTCTCAAACTGGGATCATTAGCTTTAAAAAATAGGGGAAATCTTAGGATTAATGTTATATTTACTGTATTACCCGGGTTCCAAGCGAGTAAAGCCGATACTAAAACGTGACGTTGACGGTCTGCTGGTCACTCATTGGTCAGAGAATGTCCTCACGGAAGCTTAAGACTCTGAACAAATCACTTACAAGAGGCAAACAAATAAGTCAGCGACGGGTTTTTAATCACATTTAAACCTGACGGCACAGAACCAGACTGAATGAAGACAGAATACAGCCCTAAAATGCTCCTTCATGATTCCTAAATAAGTTAAAAGTCCTTTTTAAATGAAAAAGAAGTTAACAGCAAAGATAGTTTGGTTCAAAGAGTCGTTTCGATTAAATCAAAGTTCGTCGGCGCAGGAGCGATCTGTCTGCTATGAGAGTCTTTAAGCACCAATCAGTCCATTAATCCACAGGGAACCAAAAAGGAAAAACAGTTCAAAGAAGAATGATTGATCAACAAAAAATCTCTGGTATACCAGGCCCAAAAATCAAAAATTAAAGCGATCTCACAGCAGGATCCAATGAAGAGTTAATGTCGGGAAGCAGCTCCTTCATTTCCCTCTGCGAGCATGCGGCACAAGGCTGTTGTTTACCTCCGTTGTCATGACGCCTATCATTGAGCTGCTGTATTATTTTAATGAAATCTTTTGAAAGCTTTTTTTTTTTCCTTTAAAGACCACGGTGGCACATATGTTAGGACAAAATTATGTTTGTGTGGCGTTATAAATGACGTGCACTCACTTTTGCGCAGCACTTTAGCGCAGCTGTGTTATAAGATCCACACCCACCGTGAGTCTGTAGTCAGGCTAGTGGAAAAGCTAACCAAACCGGATAGAGCCGAGTAGAGTAGAGTAGAGCCGAGCCGAGTAGGGCTGGAATTGTGGAGTGGAAAAGCACCATTAGTGGTCTTTAGTTGAGCCTCTTTTACTGGATCATGGTTCAGGGTTTTATTGTTGTTCTACATTTTGAACTTTCTTTAAGAATGAATCAGTAACCTGGGCTTAGTGTGTGTATGTGTGTATCTGGCCTCATGTGTACGGTCTTTGGTGAGTCATTAAAAGCCTGAAGAGAGAAGGAAAACTCCAGTAATGGCTCCCATTGTGCAGTGAGTTTTAATGCCCAATACTTAAAATGACCAGTGAATGAAATCACAGCAGGTTTGGACTCCTAATGTAGTCTCCTGGGGAAACTTTCAATTTGGTATTCTTAAGAGTCTTATGTGTAGTCCATCTCAGGGTGAGAGCTCAGCGTGAGGCAAAATGTTCATTCCTCTAATATGATTTAACACAGGGAGAAGGGAGGTGCTCGCTGTGTAACCACAAATGAGACTTTTTTTCAGTTGCAGGATGAAGTATTCAGAGGCACACGTGTATTGAATACATCAAAAGTTACAACCAAACATTTCTCCAATCAGAAACAACATTCTCACTCCTCACAGTGTCAATCTTCTTCTTCTGGGCTTGATCAGCTCCAGCTCCAGCTCCTGAAAACAGCAGAGAAGAAGTTAAAAAAAGAAAAGAACACACGGCTCAGTTTATCCACAGAGTCTGTTCCTCTTTAATTGCCAGTGAAGCAGCTCCAGTGTTTGTTTACTTAAAAAAAAAAGAGTTTTGGCTCTCTACTTCCAGTCTCCAGGAGACTTTTGTGTGCTCAGTTATCGATTAAACTGTCTAAAGTCAGAAGGCCCGTATGGAGGAGCTGTATGTGAAGAAAGAGATGAATTTATAATTCCACAGATCTTGGTCAGGTGGGAAAAAAACAGAGATAAATCTGATCTGCAGCAAACAAAACTCCTCTTTACTGCAGCATGACTTTCTGATTCTCAATCTGCAGTGACTCTTTGAGATGTTACAGAATCCAAACTCAAAATCTCTGCGTAGAGAGTATCAAGACAGCAGCATTAAAAAAAAAAAAGTTAGACTGAAATGGTTGTAATACCTGCTTTGATACCACAGGAGCAAAGAGTGAACCGCTTAAAATCAAACACTTGTTTTTTTATTTTTTGCTCCTTGTCATTGTGCTCCTTGTGCTGTTAGATTATTTTGGGGAAAAGAAAAAACAAGATGCTGCCTAATTTCTCCCCTTCTCTCAACCTTCCTGCACTCTCTCTATTTCACAAAATGTATGTCTCACTCATTTATACTCCTTTTACGTACCATTTCAAACGATGTCACTGCTCACCTACTGCCATTTGTCCTTGACGTTGGTGTCATTGTTAACCAAAACCTCCACTAGGGGGCGCAGTCCAGAGTCAAAAGTTTATGATGACCAGGAACTCTAAACTAAACATGGGGATTGTGGAGGAGGTGTTGCTGATAAACCTCTTCCATTAAAAAGTCAAAAATGGAGGCAGTGTAAATTGTTAAATATATTGCATTTCCTTTAGAAAGTTCTGTCGTTGTTATTCCTTCTTTTGGTCTTACTAGAGCTACGTGTCAGGTAATAACAGAAACACTTTCCCCAGGGTTTGTGGTGATACTGCTTCATTTGGTCGCAGAGCACGAACAGAAGGCTCCATTCGTGCCCATATTTGTATTTAACTTTGAGCATAAATTAGCCTTGAAGGCACCTTTGGATGACAAATATTAAAAAGCATTTCCAGTTTTCCTGTAGACTACTTTTTGGTACCAAACATACATGAAAAAAATATATTTCAAAGCACTTGGTATCAAGACAGTATCACTATTTCAAGACACAAGGAACCATGTATTGAACATGGATATAAAGTACCAATGCTGGCTAATTATACTATACATGTGTACGACTCCAAACCACTACATATTCATATGTTGTAGAAATCCTTGTTTGTTCTGAAAATAGCACAAGATCTTTGAATGATCCACATGAGACTTGCTGTAATTGTGAAGTCACCATGCAAGGGTCTTCTCATGAGTTCATGACTTACCTGAGGGATGGGCCTCAAACACCAAGGGCTGCCCATAGCCCTACTAGAGAAGAGGGATTGTGGAGCAGGATGCCTTAAAGAGACAGCAGCTAAAAAGAAAGTGTTTCAAACAGATGCTGAAATAAGGCTTTCCTCGAAAAATGAGCATTTTCTTGAGCTCTGAATCATGCACGGCTACTACGGGAGCAGCGGCAGGACAAAACACTCTTAAAAAAGCACAAAACATTCACTTTGATGGGAAATGGCAAAGGTGAAGTTAGGGCTGCACGATCTGGCCTAAAGTCATTACCTCGATATTTTTTTTTGCCATATCTCGATACACGATATGTATATTGATATTTTGATTTCTCCTGTAAATCAGTGTATTAAATGTTCAATTCAACCCTTTAAGGAAATGACACCAGTATAATGATTCAAGCCATTTCAGTAAGATTGATATAATTTGCAGCTAAAAAGGGAAAAATCAAAATCAGGTCAAGTTTAACAAACCGTTTACTCGAAAAAACACTTTATATATTTACATATTTTCAATTCCAGTAAAAGATTTCATTTAGATTTATTTATCTGGTTGAATGTATCACATAACTGTCTCAATAGATTTCTTAAATTACAACAATGAAGATTGAATAATTTTGAAAATAACATGAACTGAAACTGGGGATGACTTAGTCTAACTTTTATTTCCATAAATCATCTACTTTTGTTTTGTTGTTGGTGCTGAAAGGACTGTGTTAGTGACTTCTGTCTCTGAGCCTGGGCTCTCACTGAATTTTTGTGGTAATGTTAGTTTTACAGCATGCTCTTATTTTGAAGGACACGCAGATTCATAACAGGAAGTTAGTTGGGCAATAACCTGAGACGCGTTAATGAATGCTCCGTGCAACACGACAGTTAGACAACTCTCCCCCTTCCTCTGTTTACTTAACAGCTCAGAGTTTTATTTTTAGAGCGTTATTCGACCTTTGTGTACGTTTGCGGTGACGCTGCAAAACTTTGTTTTCTAAAATCATCTCAGGTCGCATTTTTTGGTATTCAGCGGTAAATAAGGCCAAATGAAGCTCATACAGAATGAAACTGAACCTTAAGTACACGTCGCGTTTGTTTCTCTTCTTTGTCATGAAGAGCTGGGAGATAATCAAGTGAGGATCACACAGGTGGCAAAGCAGCATCTTTTCTCTCGTCTCCCAATACAGAAACACGCATGCGCAGGAGAGTTTTGTGGATGGGCAGGGAGTGAGCTGTTTAGTGTGAGAAGCTCCAACAGAGAGTGAAAGAAACTCAACTGCAAAGAAAATTACAGACTGATGTCTCAAAACATTTACCTGGCAATTTATACTCAATGGTCACGATATGGTCATTTTATACATCCGACGTGCAACAACCCGCGATATATTGCGTATATTCGATATATCATGTATATTCAATATATCCCCCAGCCCTAGGTGAAGTGATACAATAATATATTTTCAACAAACAAGGTATGAAAAAAAAAAAAAATCACATTTGGCTCATCAAATGATTTAACCTTCAGAAAGTTAATTGTGTATTTCACACAACATGACTTTTCCTTGTCAGCAAAGAGCATGAGCCACATTTTGATGGAGAAATGGTGCAGGGGTGTGCACAGAACTTTGAAGGACTGGGGCGAGAGAAAAAAAAAAAAAAAGCTTACACAGAGTGCATTTTTGCCTCTGAAGGGGGCATTTCACTGTGTTTTGCCAACCAGGAGGGCACTTCTGTATGCATTTTCTACATTCCAGTGGACTCTTTAGCATGTATGTTTAACAACTGGGTCACATGGCAATAATTATTGTCCTGGAGCCAAAGATGACTGATGGTTTCCAGAAACTGTGGTGGTCAAGAGGGAAGAAGGCAAGTTATTTTCCCTGTAATGACTGTGCCAAGGGCTAATCCAGCTGAAGGTAAATGAGCTGGTTTAATATGGCTCATTAACCCCGTTAATGCCTAACGTATTATATTTGATACATGAGATTTAAAGACCTTTCTCATCAACATGATAGTTTCCTTAGAAACCAGTTAAGAAATCTTTTTCAAACAGCTGCTTTCATGAAATTATTCAGACACTTTCTTTTTTTTCAGGACAATCACTGTTAATTACCTAATGTCAAGAAATTGTAGCGAAAACAACATCTAAATTGTTACTCATCGTTCAACAAAAATTTTCATATTTCTCAAACAGATTATCATCTAAACACATTGTGAAAACTACATCATCTATCAAGTACCACAGAAAAAAATGTATCACAAAGAAAATGATTTTTATAGGTTTTTTTAAAAGGTTTGAGAAACAGCTCAGTTCCAGAGAAAATAGAATTTTCAAACTATTTTTGATGGGTCAGACTTTAGTGGGTTAAGTGGTAGCTTACTGTTTGTGTTGGTCTGACCTTAGGACTCAGAGACAGAATCGAAACTTTGCTTTCGTTGCCCACATCTTTAGTGTCAGAGTGTTTGACGAGTGAATGTCCCCAAACAGTTTCCTTGGAACAAAGAAAGGTCTGATCATCACCACAGCTCCCAATTTTTTTTTTTCTCTGCAGGGAAACACTATCGACAATCCTGACTCCCATGCTCATGCTACCACAAATAAATCAATGTTTGAGAAGCCCTGCAAACAAGCTGAGCAGCTACAGTGAAGACCGACAACAATACAGGCCACTCATGCAGGGATATAAATAAAATATTACAGTTTCACTCAGCAAAAGCAAAGATTTATCAAACAAACTGATCTGAACAGATGAGATGTAGGCTGGGATGAGTAGATTTTATTTATTTTTTTGTTTCACAAGGCCTTAAATGTGTTACGACCACGGTACGACTTGAGTTAATACAGGTTTGGCTTTAGGACCTTTAAGGAACTCAAGCTCTTTACATTGAATAATTTCTACATTTCTCTGCTCCTGTGTTTGCAGTTTGATGGCTGCTGTGTATAACTGTAAATACCCTGCACATTTTAAATTGTAACGTAGCTGGTGGGAAATTCAAATTTTGATGCAACAGATATATTTAACACACACACACGCGCGCACACACACACACACACCAGTCAAACTACAGTAGAACACACACAAACAGAAAGATGCAGGCCAAAGTGTTTGATGAAGCAACAGTCCACTAGAGGGAGTGTTTCAGGGTCATTCCTCACCCTCACTCAGCAACCCCAATAGACCAATGAAGAGAATTATTCTGTGCATTAAAAGCTCACTTACTGATAGGGAAGGTCAACATGCATGGTCAGTGTGCAGGGTCCCTTTAAAGTGTCTTTACAAAAGTAAATAAACAGATAAATATGATTTTTTTTTTTTTTTTTTTACAAAATTAGGGATAGATATTTAATAGTTCATAATTAATTTTGTAGGAGAACGCTGAAAGGCTTGCCTTACATGATGGATGTTTTCCTCAGACGTTCTTAGTCATCCACTCCTCTCTTTGTCCAACTTTGTCCTTGTCTCCATACATTTCTTGTGTCATGCACCAACTGACTGATGTGGTGATGAAGTTTTTCCACACTAAGTTCTGTAGTTTCTCTGAGTCTGTGTGTCTGATTTTGTTCAGTTAACCATGACACACACTGAGCCGTTTCTTGAGGAGGAGCCATTGTTAGGGTTTCACTTAACAGCACTTCTTTTATCAACAGGGTTACCTAAAAAATACAAATGCAATGTGATGAAAAAACTACTGTGCATAGAACAAATCTGATTGAGATATCTCATTGATTGCCTTAGTTGTATTTAGGCCATTTTTTAAATTGTAAAGGGACCTAATGTGGTGCAGTGGTTTTGTCCTTGTCTCCAGTCCAAAGTTCAATCTCAGCTCTTGCAGTCACATACCATAGTGTCCTCGGGCAAGACACTGAACTCTCTCCTGTTTGTCAATGTTGTATGAATGTGTGAGTGAGACTAGAACAAAACAGCAGAGGAGGGGGTGAGGCGCACACAGACACTGACACACATGTATAGGGGCCAAAGATGACGATTGAGCAGGATTATCCCTGTAAAAGTTGACATTATAACTTTTAGGAAAATCCAACAGACCCTACCTTTAAATTATATTAGGATCATGAGTTTTGTGCAATTGGAGGAGCAGCTCAGCTCATGTGACTGACAGGCGCCCAATGGCTGTTAAAAAGGAAGTTGAATATGGCCCATGCAATCAACAGACTTCATTCTCTACAACAGGAACAGACAGGTGACATAGAGAAGACTATGTCCTTGTTTATGCTGTTTGTGTTTATGTTACAATGTAGATTATTATAACGTAACAGGGATCAGAAAAGTTTAAATCATCTTTGTGGAGCATAGTTTCGGGGAAAACACTATTTGGAGTTAATTATGATAAAAGTTCAGCCTCTGAGCTCCAGTCTGTTAATGATGGTGTTGATGTGACTAAGTTACCAAACTCAGCAAGTTGAGAAAACTTTGTCTAGAAACACGAACACACTGAGAGTCTACAGAGAGTCTTGGAGGGACAGAAGTAGCTCTGATTGAGTAGCAGCAGCTGTTTTCAGGGTGCAGACCCTGGAGCAGAGAGCGCTGTCAGCTGGAACAAGCTGCCTTCAGTGAAGTTTTGTCTGATGATCTGTCCTTTTGGTTTTCTGCCTGCTGACTGCAGTTTGCTGCAGGGAACACTAGGGACTGTTTTTCTGAAGAATGAGGGGAATCAGTCTTCAACAAGCGGGCTGCTGCCCTTAAGACACAAGTTGCAAGTGGAGGTGACGTGGGGTACCTTTGTTTCTGTGTAATTGAAAACAGCCACCTCACATTTCATAGAAGACATTCCCTTACATAGTAACCAAAGAATAAAACAAAAGAACATAAAGCGATCATTCAGAGTGTCAAACAATACCACAGTATGCTACAGGGATGAAATTTTAAAAAAAGAGCTTTGCAAAAGACATACACTGTAAACTATCAGGGTAAGACATTTCTGAGTCTTGCTTCTTTTTCCTTTTTTTTTTTTCTTTTTTTAACAAAAAAACTGCTGGCCTGTTGTTTATGCAGCAAAATGCAGCTTCATGAACCAATCAGGATGGATAACAAAGGGCTAGAAACTCATGATTTTAGAAGCAAAGCGGTAACACTTTAGATTAGGGAACACATATTCATTAATTTATAGTCAATAAGTAATAACTAGGAGTTAATATATGGAAAAGTCTGAACTCACGGCGCAATAGAGGTAAAAGGGGTTAATGCGTGCTTAATAAATACAAATTAGGGGCTAGTAAGCTGCTTATATGCATGTTAATAAGCACCTAATTAATGGTGAATATGTGTTCCTTAATCTAAAGTGTTACCAGCAAAGCTTGTTGAGAATAGAGAACAACTCATTTTGTGAGTTTTTATGTGCTACTAGCTTTTGCTTTTCCTCTTTAATGGATGTGAAAACCATTTTTCTTGTTGCTAAGCGCCACTGAATGGGTCGCTCCTTGCAGCAGGTCCTTCTACCCTGTCTTTTTTTTTTAAATTTTATTTTCAGTTATTGGATACTCTTTTCTGTAGCTCAGTTGTTGGCCATGGACACCAAACTGGTTACTTCTGGTGGTTTTCCTGGTTTTTGTTTTTGTTTTTTTCTATTTTTGCCTTTGTGGTTGTCTTGGGGTCCTACTGTAACTATGGTTGCATTACTCACTCGTGATGTTTGATACGGCTGTTTTCCTTACTGATCCAATACTGAGTAAAATTCAGGCTAGCCTAGTCGATACCGATCTGATACCCATACTGAGTGTACCAATTTGACTGGTGTAAATAACAATGGGAGTACAGATAAAATGCTAATGTTTCCATTTTTTCCAGAATTATTTAAGTTCACTTTGGCTTTTTTATCACAACTGCAACTCTTAATAATCTATCACAAACTTGTCGATGTAATTCACCTGGAGTTATCAATTCTATAGAAACCCCACCTGAATAAATTGAAGAGCTGAAATAGCTTTATATATGACTCTATCTACACTGTCGTTATATTTTCAGACTTAGTGAGACTGAGCAGCTGCTGTGATTACGCATCATACCAACTGTGTATGATTCAACCAAGAGCCCAATAATTTAGTTTATTTCCAACGTTTTCCTGTTAACTTTTCACATTACTTCGAATAAAAAAGTATCAAAAGTATCAATATTTTGATTTGAGAATCAATACTAGAGCATGAAGAGCTGGTATCGGTGGTATAGCTATTTCAGTATCGATCTGCACATCACTATTATTCACAAGATCAGCTGTTAGCAGCCTGTTGCATGTTGATACTAGGCTCGCTGTTCACCGTGAATTGCAGAAAAGAGGCAAAGATTATTTGCTGGTATGAGGAAACAAAAAATTCATCAGAAAAAGATGGACAAGCTAGCTGTGCTAACCAATGACTGTATATAGAATGGACAGCGTGCTCCCGCCTGTCACCGTTCTACGTTTTTGAAGCCAAAAAACCCGTTTCTCTAGCCGCCATTGTGCAGCCAGAGTCTGCGCAGTAGAGAATTTCCGGTGGAGCTAAGTAAAAAAGAGAAATAAAAATATTTATTTCTTCTTCTTCAGAAGGTTTAGTCTCCTTTTGGCTCTTTCCCGAAGTTTCTTATATCCCCGATAAAAACTACTCACGAACGGCAGCTGTCAACTATCGTAAAATGAAACTTATATCACGGTTTTTAACGTCCAATAACTAATGAGAAACTAACTTCTCAGAAAAAAAAACACCCGAACACCATGCAGCCAGATGACATCGTCATACTACCTTAGCGTAAAGATGAGAGAAACGTTTCTACCAGGTATCGTAATTTTTTAAAGTATTCCCAGCTCATATCTGGAATACATGGGAAGGCGGGGCTTATGACCTATACTGCAGCCAGACACCAGGGGGCGGGGCATCTGCTGGAGGCTTCAGTTTGAGCCCAACATCGTTGCGTCCACTCATTATACAGTCTATGGTGTAGCATCATGCTATTCACAGACAGGGCTAACACAGGATACAAACAGCCCTTTAGGAGAGTTTCACCCTCTGCACGTGAACAGGACAACGGAGGACAAAGGACTGAACAGACTAGTGAAGAAGGTCAGTTCAGTCCTGGAGCTTGTAGAGGTGGAGACAAAGAGGAGGATGTCGTGGGGTGACCATACGTCCTCTTCTAAGAGCCTGTCCGGTCAGGGTTTATAAAATCCTTCAAATGTCCGGGTTTTTGATCTTGCCTAGCTTGAGCGCGTCACAGACCAGTGTATTTATCATTCACGTTGAATGGTTCCTTTAGAATCATGCTCTGAGAGATGGAGTTTGAGCCGAACCCCGGAACGTGTATTCATTCATTCACAAATCAGAACAGAGGCGCTTCACGCTCTCACTCACTCACTCGCAGGCTGACAGGCAGGTAGGCACACTGGGAGAGAACACTCGAACGGAAAGAAAATGCCGAAATGCAAATGTCATTTCACTGATGAAATGCGAAAAAAGTTACCCCTGTTTTCATCCGGGTCGTGACAAATGGGAGGCAGAATGTACAGTCTGCAAAGCTGGAACTTATGTCTCTGTGGCTAATAATGGTTCCAATGATCTGTAAGCCCATATCGCCACAACAAAACATTGAAGAATAGGCTACCTCTCTTTTTTCTTGTTGTTTAATATTTTGAAGCATTATTTCAATTTTTATGTAATTGATAATTGGGAGGTTATCTTGAGGAATGGTTCTCTACCTGACTTTTCCTAACTAAGGTGTAAGTGTCAGACTTAAGAGAGATGATCATTTCGTATTTTGTTAAACATCTGAATACTTGTGTTCCTACAGAACTTGAGTCAATAACTATTAAAGACTAGAGCATACCATATTTATATGTGACAGATTATATTGTTTAGGAGAATTGCTTTAAAATAATGATATATTATTTTTAAAGAAACTGTTTGTGAGTGTTTTGGGCTATTTCTCAGTATATCTAGGTAAAGTGTTCTTTTCTGGGGAATTCAGAATATTTGTTTAACTGAGTTAGAAGCACAGAAAGCCCCCTGACCCACAGAAAACCCCTAAAAATGGGGGTGAAAATTTTCGCGTGCGAGCTGGAAGTGAGTCCTCTTCAGAGAAACAGACTATGGTCACCCTTGGATGTCGGTCAAGATGTCGGCCCAGTTGGACAGCGTGTTACCCATAGACTGTATAATGAGTGGACGTAACGACGTTCGGCTCAAACTGAAGCCTCCAGCAGATGCCCCGCCCCCTAGTGTCTGGCTGCAATATAGGTCATAAGCCCCGCCTCCCCATGTATTCCAGATATGAGCCGGGAAAACTTTAAAAAATTACCATACCTCGTAGAAACGTTTCTCTCATCCTTACGCTAAGGTGTTTTTTTTCCTGAGAAGTTAGTTTCTCATTAGTTATTGGACGTTAAAAACCGCGATAAAAGTTTCGTTGTACGAGAGTTGACAGCTGCTGTTTGTGAGTAGTTTTTACCGGGGATATAAGAAACTTCGGGAAAGAGCCAAAAGGAGACTAAACCTTCTGAAGAAAAAGAAATAAATATTTTTATTTTCTCTTTTTTACTTGGCTCCACCGGAAATTCTCTACTGCGCAGACTCTGGCTGCACAATGGCGGCTAGAGAAGCAGGGTTTTTTGGCTTCAAAAATGTAGAACGGTGACAGGCGAAAGCACGCTGTCCATTCTATATACAGTCAATGGTGTCACCTCTTTAATAAGACCTTTTTTTTTTTTTTACTTTTAATGTGCTTCATATGTACTTTGTACCAATATGTTCAATACATTCAACATGTTATACGTCTCTTAATGTACCAAAAATGATCAAGAAAGCATAGCGCTATCTTGATGCTATTATAAGGGAAATTGCATTGTTATGCTATCAGTTCGCTTACATTGACTTATCCTTCTCTCTCACATTCTGCAGAGATTTGCTGTTCAGATAAGTTTTCTTTCCCCCGCTGAGGGTGTCATGTTTCAGTTTCAGGAGTAATACTCTGCATTTAATCTTATATTCACATTCCTACTAGATCAATCATTTAACTGATGAATAAATTTATTTTGAACCACGTCCAGGGAGCACTTCATAGATGAGGTACCTCGTGAAAATAAGCTGTGTCAGATTCAGGAGCTGGAGCTGTAATTCCATTGTGTCAGATGCACATTTAATCAACAATGAAAGACGTAGGATCGGCCTCTGTGGGCTAAAGCCTCAGAGCAGAACGCTGAGGAGAGATACTGAACAGGATGTAGCTGTATTGTTTAAACTTTCATGAAACACTCAGGCTTTAATTTCCAAACCCTGTTCTGACTCAGTTCAGGTCAATGCAGACTGATTCCAGGTCAGGTATCAGAGCTACTGTCTCCTTCAGCTGCTAATGAAACTCGACTGAATCCATGTAGCGAGTCCAGGACTGGGACTTCCTGGTCATTTCAACAGACGGGAACATGAAATAAAGGTTTCCTCTTTCTCTATCTCCCTGTGTGAGTTGAAACATATGGACAGGCTATTGATGTAGACATGAAGAAGAAGGTGCAAAGGCACTCAAGAGAAAAGGCATTTATTATTTATTACCATAGGGAGAGAGTGGACTCTTTGATCCTCTGTGATTGGTCCACTAGGAAATGCTCTTTGTGCTCTTAAGATCTTTGCAACTGATTCTGGTTACATCATTTGAATAAAAAATGTGTTGAACTGATACAAAGCTCCTCTACTCGTTTCCCCTTGCCATTTCCACATATGTAAAAGTTGCTAAATTTAAACCACTTTGTTGCAAAATCAGCCAATCTGGTCACATAATGTTGACATCCTTGGAGTTGTTCAGACTTTGTGATGTATCATAGCTTACTGCTTGAATGTCTGTTCAGAAACAAAGTACTACTTAGTTGTTTTCTCACCTTTAGTGGACAGAAATCAACGAGAAAGCATTCAATTTCCTGAACATGTATAACAGTGTGGTCTGAACTTTGACCTCCCTACTCCAGTGTCTCATGAAGTGTTTTCTCTGAACAAAGCAGCCTCAGTAATATCACAGTTATATCATACCTGCAAACACTCACAATTTCTGTGAGTCTCTCGCTTTTTGACCTGTGCTCCTCCTGAACTTTCGATTCTTAATTCTCTCGTTTTGTCACTTTGATGGCAGGATCCATTCAGATTTCAATTTTCAGATTCAGTATATTTATTGAACCCTTGAGTAAATTCAGTTTACAGTGAGTGAATTCCCTCCCTAGAGTGGAATTCAGCGTCATTTGACCAATGTTGAGGCTAGAGTGGGAGTAAAGGATATGGGGGAGCAATCTCCCAGTCTGGCTTTGTTAAAGACAAATGTTGGCAGGTATGTTATATTCAAGCTCCTACATCCTCAGGCCCTTATACACTGCCTGGCCAAAAAAAAAGTCACGACCAAAAAAAAGGTCATACACTCTAATATTTGGTTGGGCCGCCTTTAGCTTTGATTACAGCACGCATTTGCTGTGGCATTGTTTCGATAAGCTTCTGCAATGTCACAAGATTTATTTCCATCCAATGTGTCATTAATTTTTCACCAAGATCTTGCATTGATGATGGTAGAGTCTGACCGCTGCACAAAGTCTTCTCCAGAACATCCCAAAGTTTCTCAATGGGGTTAAGGTCTGGACTCTGTGATGGACAATCCATGTGTGAAAATGATGTCTCATACTCCCTGAACCACTCTTTCACAATTTGAGCCTGATGAATCCTGGCATTGTCATCTTGGAATATGCCCGTGCCATCAGGGAAGAAAAAATCCATTGATGGAATAACCTGGTCATTCAGTATATTCAGGTAGTCAGCTGACCTCATTCTTTGAGCACATACTGTTGCTGAACCTAGACCTGAGCAACTGCAGCAACCCCAGATCATAACACTGCCCTCACAGGCTTGTACAGTAGGCACCAGGCATGATGGGTGCATCACTTCACCTGTCTCTCTTACCCTGATGTGCCCATCACTCTGGAACAGGGTAAATCTGGACTCATCAGACCACATGACCTTCTTCCATTGCTCCAGAGTCCAAACTTTATACTCCCTCGCAAATTGAAGCCTTTTTTTTCTGGTTAGCCTCACTGATTAGTGGTTTTCTTAAGGCTACACAGCTGTTCAGTCCCAATCCCTTGAGTTCCCTTCGCATTGTGCTGGTGGAAATGCTCTTACTTTCACTATTAAACATAGCCCTGAGTTCTACTAGGCATGATGGGTTCATCACTTCACCTGTCTCTCTTACCCTGATGCGCCCATCACTCTGGAACAGGGTAAATCTAGACTTGACCTTCCAGTTTTGACCCAATTTTAGTCATTTCTGTAATCTAGTTATATTAAATAGCCAGTTGCCAGATGCAGTAATTATCCAATAGGAGGCTTGAACCCATTTGATTGGTTAAATCCAAGAAGTGAATTCTCTTTTTAGCCAGGCAGTGTAAGCCAACAGGACATCTTACTGTCTTCAAAAAGGTGATGAGTCTGACCAAAGGCAGCCAGGTGCTGATGGTAGAAAGGTTAGGATACTGGATGGACATTTGAAGAAGTGAACTCAGACAGATTTAAAGTCCAGCAGCAAGAGAAGGAGGTAAATTGGTTGAAAGAGGTTGTGACAAAGCTTGGGGAGTGAATAGAGTAAATACCTGTGATCAGGGAAAGAGACAATCAAAAAGAGATAAACAAGATGATGGAGAAAAACAAAGTGGATGATGAGTGAATAAGGAAAGCTCCTGCTTGAGCTTAACTTAAGTTATAAAAGCAATACTAAAGAGAATAAATCAAAAAGATTGTTTATATCAAAAGATTGTTTATCTTTTTCAGAGTACAGTTATATTAATATGGCAAAAATTGCACTGCTTGTACTAAACAACATAAAAATAAGTCGTCTTTGTTATAATGAGGTATATTTTCAGTGATTTGTCAGAGGGCCCCTGGATCTACAATAAAGACCTATTTAAGTGCAATAGAGTTTTCATCTTACACGCAGTAATTGCACAGCCAGAAGTATTTCACTTCACTTTCTGAAGCATCAGCCTGCAGTTATCGGAGAACAGGCCCCAGCTGTGATAAAAGCAGCTGCCCTCTCCTCTGTTATCTGCAATTTGCAAGATGTCTCCACTCATTTGTTGCTATTTTCAAAGTATAGGAGAGCGGGTATACAAGCGCAACTTGACAGATAACCCCCGCCAACATTTCAATCACAATGCAGCCGCTGCTAGAGAAGGTAAAGGAGGAGGTTTAAGAGGTGTCTGTGCGGAAGTGCAATCACGTACAGAGTGGAGGGGAAATGAACAGCAGACGTTCTGACTCAGAAACAAAAAAAAAAAGAACACAAAGGATGTTGTTGACTATCCTTTGTGATTTGCCTAAAAAAAAAGGACTCACACATTTAATGTAACATTTAAAAAAACTCCTGACTGTTCCAACAGAAGTACTATCTAAGTGATCTGTAGTGATGAAGTGATCTACATATAAAGCAAGGGTTAATTTTATAAATTAAGAAATAGAAAAATTTGTGACCAGGTCAATAAGTAGCGATCCCTGCTTTCCCGTTTTAAAAATCTAAATGAAAACTGGACTTGTCTTTTAATTTTTTTTCATTATTATTACTTTTTCTTTAATTATTCTTGCATCAATTAAGTTAAAATCTTAGGATAAAAAGTCGAAATTTTGTAAAAAGTAAAATGGATAAATAAAAAAAGAGATTTTTTTTCTAATAATTTTGACTGAATTTAATATAATTCACATCAGATATAACACCTAAAGCTAATATGGTTATAAAATTGGGACAGTGTTATCAGAAATAAGCAAGAATAAAAAAGTAGGTAACACAAAATTGTAGACAATAGTAATGGCTTGCTTCAAAGACAGCAAAAATATAATTTGCAATTTCTTAAACCACAAAACTTCACAGTTTTTTTGGGCAGCAACAGAAAAAAGTGCAGTCGTGCATGGTGTGTTTATACTGCAATACTGAACAAAAATGTGCAACTACTCCTTTAATAGTGCTAACTATTTAATATAAGGAGAAATGCATCTCTGTAGAGAAGGGAACTCACTTTCACAGCAACGTGTAGCCTGCAGCCAAACACACACCTCCGGATCTCGACACATCTCCCCTCTAGATCAGGCAAAGGTTCACAAAAATGCACATTTTGTGACAAAGTTAGTATTTGACTCTGTTTTCTCTGAGTTTTACCAGAAAAACTCAGAAATGTCTACTCATTCCATCATGATGCTCAGTCTTTTCTGAGCAGCTATGACAATCACACTTTCTCAATCTGCAAAAACTGTCAGGAATATCATTACTTCTCTGCCTCGCTGTGCAAATGTTAGCAGAACTCCATCTCCTGATAATAATGCATATCTTTGGATTATAATGATGTTTGCAGCTATAACGCTCTTCTACATGGACAAACTGCACAGAAGTTCAGCAAACAGAAATTGTCTTTGTTGAAGACCCCTGAGGTGACAAAGCCAACACAGCACAGGACAGTACCAGTGGAGGCAGATTAAATGAGGAAACAGCAGGATGTCTGTGTGGGTGGGTTCAAGTCCATTCTGTGGCCTGTTTCCCACACGGCACCCTCCACTCTCGCCACGTTTCTGACTCAATCCACTGTCCTCTCCTCCCACATTAAAGACATAAAAAGCCCCCAAAATATATATATTTTATTTTTTAAAGGGCCCATATTATGCAAAATTCACTTTTGAATGGTTTTCTAGCAGCAATATGCATCCCCGGCCTGTCTGCAAACTCCCCAGAAATGAGAAAATTCTCTCCTCTCCCTCTCTAGTCTTCTCAAACAGGTGGATTGGAACAAGAGCCCTCCATGACGTCATGGAGGGAAATAACTCTGCCCTAACTCCTCCCTCCTCTAGCTTGATTGGCTACCCACCTCCCTGCCTCCAGATGGCCCTTTTCCACTGACTCGCCTTGGCCCTGCTCCACTCGGCTCTATCCCGTTTGTGTTGCATTTCCATTATCGCGGTACTACACGTCAGACGCCAGTTTTTAGTACCTACTCTACCCTGGTTCCAAGCGAGTAAAGCCACCTAAAAGGTGACGTGGCCGGACTGCTGGTCACTCATTGGTCAGAGAATGTCGTCTCCGCAGCTTCTGACTCTGTACAAATCACTTACAAGAGGCAAAAGAATGAGTCAGCGACAGGTTTTTAATGACATTTAAACCCGACGGCACAGAACCAGACTGAATGAAGACAAAATACAGCCCTAAAATGCTCCTTCACCTTATTCCTAAATAAGTTTAAAGTCCTTTTTAAACAAAAAAGAAGTTAACAGCAAAGATAGTTTGGTTTAAAGAGTCTTTTCAATTAAATCAAAGTTTGTCGGCGCAGGAGCATCTGTCTGCCATGAGAGCCTTTAAGCACCAATCAGTCCATTAATCCACAGGGAACCAAAAAGGAAAACCAGTTCAAAGAAGAATGATTGCTCAACAAAAAATCTCTGGTGTACCAGGCCCAAAAATGAAAAATTAAAGCGATCTGACTAGATCTAGTGAAGAGTTGACGTTGGGAAGCAGCTCCTTCGTTTCTTCCGCGTGCAGCAGCTCAAGGCTGTTGTTTACTTCCGTTGTCATGACGCCCGACATTGAGCCGCTGTATTACTTTAATGAAATCTTTTGAAAGCTTTTTTTTTTCCTTTAAAGACCACGGTGGCACATATGTTAGGACAAAATTATGTTTGTGTCGTGTTATAGATGAACATGCACGCACTTCTGCGCAGCACTTTAGCGCAGCTGTGTTATAAGATCCACGCCCACCGTGAGTCTGTAGTCAGGCTAGAGGAAAAGCTAGCCAAACCGTGTAGAGCCGAGTAGAGCCGAGCCGAGTAGGGCTGGAATTGTATAGTGGAAAAGCGCCAAGAGAGGCCTCTCTTGAGGCAGGCGTGGCTTGTGCTGAAGGAGGGACAGCCCACAGAAATAGCATGTTCTCAGTAGAGCTGACTGGAGAGAGTGTTTTAGGCTGGCTGAAGTGAAGGAAAAAATGATTTTTTTAGACAACAAACCTCAAATTGACTATTCTAGGACCTCTGAGACATGTATTAACTTGCTGAAAAGGGGCATAATATGGGACCTTTAAGGGGAAAAAATAATATGAATTCTAAAGTAAAATTTAAAATGTTTTTAGACAAACTGACCTAAACATAGCAAGAAAACATTGATGTCTTCAGCACACTGACTGCTTTGTTCAACAAAACTCATGTTATCAAGTTTAGACATGAACAATTGAAATAAAGGGAGGGATTGTTGCATAATGAGTGACTTATTTTATCAGTACACTTCATAACTTTTAGGAAGGTGACTTATTTAAAACTTTTCAGGCTTTTGCGGTTACACCATTTGAGGGTGTACTGGGACTCATTCTGTAATTGGTTAAAAAACAGTAGAAATATCGTATTTAATACTATGACACCAAAAGATATGCAAACTCCACATTAAAAGAAATACTATATAACATATTGTTTAAAAATATTTAAAGATTTTTTTTTTTTTTTTTTAAACCAACCCTCATTTGTCACTGCCCCATGTATTTAGGAGAAACAGACCTCAGAGAAGAAGAATTTCAGCTTGTAATAAAATAATAACAACAGTAAAAACAAGCTAAAATGATTGTTTGTCTGTGTTCACAGTGTTGTCTGTGCTCAAAAAAATAAAATAAAATAAAACATTAAATTAAATTGAATTTATTATGTCAGCCAGATCCATGTAAATGTATTTAGTTGGTGAAAGGAAAAAATAGGGTAAACTCAGTTGTACTTTAATCATTGCTTTCAACTTATTCAAGGAACTTAAATGTAAGTAGTTAACATAACAAATGTAATTGAAGTCAATGGGTTTTTTTTGAGTGTGCACGTGTTGGATCACACTTTTTTCTGCTCCTGTAGATTTGTATGTTGTTTATCAAAGAAAATGCCGTCACCACTGAGGTTTTACAGACATCATGAACAGTGAAGAAACAAAGCAGAAATCTTCCTGTTAAAGAATGAGTGTAATATGTTACTCTGGACTTTTCCTTTGTTTCATCTTGTCTCTTTTTGGATGGATACACCTTTAAAAGCAGTACACAGGTCTTCTGGGTGACCACTTATTTCCTCTTCTGTGAGTATTAATGCTCCACTATTACAGTAATACCTCACAGTTTATTAAAGCGGATAATGTCAAAAACTACCATTCTTTGTTCTTTATTGAGCCCATCAATCCTCTATAAGCCATTATTCTGTAGAAGAGACCAGAGTCTGTCTCTGCACACTAATTACATATGCAAAGGGTGAACTTATTGTTCTCAATTCTCATCCGTTTTACAACAGACAAACCCGTAAAAAACTAAATAAGACATAACTTCTGCATGTCTCTTTTAACGGCTGAAAAATTAAACTAAATGTAGAGGCTATCCAACCTCTTTTCATAGAGACATAAAGCATCTCGCCTATAAAGATGAGGTTTTATCGGGGAAATAATGAAAAGGAGGAACGTTATAAGTCAGCCCAGACAATATTATAAAAGGAGGATGAGAGATTTCAGTGAAGCAGGGATTTGTATTATTCAGAGAATATTTCTGCTAAATGATGATGTTCAGTCGAGGAATCTGCTCAGAGTCCAAATGGATGAAACGGTCGTGTTTATCGGTGAACATAACACTGTTTCACTCTGATCAATTCTCCTTTTATCACAGTTTACTGTCCCGTTTGACTTCAGCTCCTGCTCTCTCTCTGTCTCTCTATTATCACCCCTGAGGAGATTCTTTTCGGATTTCACATTTTCAGATTCATAACTTGTGTTATTTGTGGCCCTTTTGCTCAGCGCTGCATGTAATATACTGAGCTTTTTACAGCTGCACAGTAAAATCGAAAATGGAAGAATCGTCTGTTGGATTACTGCTGGCCCTCAACAGAAAACAGATATTGTTCCATGCACGCTCGCTCGCTCGCTCTGTGAACATGATATTGTCATTTTTATGACTTTTCTCTCTACAATAAACAACAGAAATATGAAGTCCATTCCCAGAGAATCTCAGCTTCAATATTCTCCCTGAAGTGATTGTGGTATGAAGGAATGAGTGTGTGAATATTTCCTTCAGGAGTGGGTTGTTAAACTGACTGTGAAATGGGTTTTTGAGCAAGACGGAGTCCACGGATCCTGTGGGTTAAGTGGAACTACAACCAGGGGCGGATCCAGACTATTTTGGGGTGGGGGGCACAGGAGGGTACAACAAATAAAATAGGGGGGGCCACCTCAAAACAACAAAAACTATGCCATCTTCTTCTATTGTAGACCAGTAAGTACTTACAAATACTTCACATAAATCATACACAGCAAATGCCAAAGTGTTAAAATCCCAGAGTTTTGATGACCAGAGTAAAATTTTATACACTTTGGTGTCAAATGGGCTCTAAGTTCACTTCTCAGGCTGCATCAGAAACTCTCTCTGGTGTTGTCTTTAAGTGCAATGCTGGTGTAGAGTTTTTGAAGTGTTTATTTTAGTTTGAAGGACTCCCTGAGAGTCCAACTGCTAATTGAAACTTTACCGGCCACATGTGATTTTAGGTTTTGATTGGTCATCAGGTCACACCCATTGACTGTATATAGAATGGACAGCGTGCTTCCTGTCACCGTTCTACGATTTTGAAGCCAAAAAACCCCGTTTCTCTAGCCGCCATTGTGCAGCCAGAGTTTGCGCAGTAGAGATTTTCCGGTGGAGCCAAGTAAAAAAGAGAAATAAAAATACTTATTTCTTCTTCTTCAGAGGGTTTAGTCTCCTTTTGGCTCTTTCCCGAAGTTTCTTATATCCCTGGTAAAAACTACTCACGAACGGCAGCTGTCAACTATCGTAAACAAAACTTATATTGCGGTTTTCAACGTCCACTAACTAATGAGAAACTAACTTCTCAGGAAAAAAAAACACCTGAACACCATGCAGCCAAATGACATCTTCATACTACCTTAGAGTAAGGATGAGAGAAACATTTCTACGAGGTATCGTAATATTTTTAAGTTTTCCTGGCTCATACCTGGAATACATGGGGAGGTGGGGCTTATGACCTATACTGCAGCCAGACACCAGGGGGCGGGGCATCTGCTGGAGGCTTCAGTTTGAGCCGAACATCGTTACGTCCACTCATTATACAGTCTATGGTCACACCTTTGTCTGCTGCTACTTCCTGTTTGGTGAACTTCAAATTAAAAGCCTCCTGATATTTAAACATGGACTTTTCTCATAATAAAGTTGGACAGGGTTTGATGCTTGCATTTGTTCTATGATAGACAAGAGGACTGACAGCCTCAGGAGTCAATGACATTTAGGGTGGCACAAGGGGGGCCAATCAGATTGCAGGGGGGTGGGTGCCCCCCTCTGCACCCATCATAGATCCGCCACTGACCAGAACCCACTGGCTCCAGAGTCAAGGGTCCTCAGCTTTGCTAGAATATTTCTGTCCATCAAACACTAGCACCTCTCTCTGATTCGTCCTTACTCTCTGTCTCCATCCACAAATGTGATACCTCGTTATCCTGACCTCCTTCGTGGGACGGTGCATTCTGCTGCAGGGCTTACATTCTGCCGTGGAGCTTCTACTTCACAAAAGCAGAAATCTTTAGCAGATTGAGTCAGCCATGCTGAAGGAAAAGCATCGACCACCAGGCGGAGGAGAATTACCCACAGGGGCCCTGCTTTGCTCCGCATGGGGTCATGTGAACCCAGTGGTAGGAAACAGAGAGGAAATTACTCCTGGGTTTGAAAAAGTGGAGAAATGAGACCGAGAGACAGAGCGGGGGGAAGAGGAATCAGGAGGAGGAATCAATAAAGTAATCTTTAGTCATAGGCAGAGCACAGGCCGGTGCTCAGGATTACTCAGTATGAGGCCATTACATGGAGAGGGCAGCTAAGCAATTATGAGTGAGGGGTGGAGTGACAAGGAGATCCCCCTGAGTGGAAATGATGGAGGCTGAAAAAATGGAGAAGAGGGACAGTTTGTGGATGTGTGTGAGCAAGAGAAAGAATATCACATGATCATTATCTCCTCACCGCACACAAACACCCCCCTCTCCTTCAGTCAGGCTGGATTTCACATGGAAACACATAGAAAGCTTTCCACCTAGTGTTCACTCAGGGAATGATCGCGCTCCTGGAGAGTGGGGTCTTCATGTCTTCAACATAATAATACCACGTCGCTGCTTTTGGGTGAACTTTTCAGTCCAAAGGAAACAAGGAGACTGATGTTAGTCTGCACAGCTTCCCAAAAGACAAGAAAAGAAGGGAGTTGTGGGAAATCGCTTGTGGGCGTAAACAACTTCCGATGGACCCGCGGCTATGTTCTGGCCACTTCTCCCCAGAAGCATTTGCTGCATTTAGCCGGCCCATGCTGATGAAAGAGCTGACAGGTGTGGGTCATTATAAACGGAGACTAAAGCCAAATGCTGTGCCGACTATTTTCCAACACAAACCAACAAAACTTCCTCTGGAAACCACTGAAGTCCGCTCCAGGACTTATATGATCCTGTATGAGATCGAGCCCGGTGCAACCATATGACGTCACTACCCAGACGTCATTGCAGCGTAAACAACAACGGTGGCCTACAGGTGAAAATATTTTTTCAAATTTTATACAAACTAAGATATTTTGAGAGATTTTATTATTTTATTATCGTTCTTATGTAGCTGGTAAAATCACTGATCATTTAGGAAAATGACGTTCTGGTAGCCAGGGTACCTTTTGAATACACAAAGGACTAGTCCACATTAACAAACAAGGGGAGAAACTAAGAGGAGTACAACCTAAACATCTAACAAATTCAGAAAAATCAACATAAACTTAACACAACTATTTACAGGAGAACTAAATTATCTATAATTAACTGGAAAAAAGAAATGAAAACAGAAAACATTTGGTGAAAACGCAAAACCAAATATCTCCCTCCTTCCCCCTGGATGGTTTGTCCCACTTCATGTGGGCGGGCTTAAAAGGCCATCTTGAAGTGGGCGCCCGTCTTTGGAGGGACAACAAAAAGTGTGTGACTGTGTGCTTTCCTCAAACTAAATCAAACTGTGTTAAAACCCAAACAAAAGAAATACTAACACGTGGTGGTGGCAGTTGGAGCCACCACATCTTTATTGTAATTTTTTCCGGTCCAAAAGGTAAGTAAATGCATTTGTACAGAGTTAAGAAATCTACTTGTAAACATTGAACAAAAAAAAAAACAAAAAACGGAGGTGTTACCGAGCGTTTGAAATACTGTGATTGTGAAGTATCAAAGAAGAAGAAAAGCATTGTTCTTTCAGCTCTCATTGCACATTCCTCCAACATAAAGCAGATAATCCATGTGAAAAATGACTCTTTGTGAGCCTTTGTTGGTCAGTGGGTGTGTGTGGGAGTTTCAAGGACAACACTTCTACTTTCACCGTTCACTGTGGGGAGTGACGACAAAGTATGCACATGACTGCTAACTTCTAATAAAGACTTTACTGGTTTAAATCTCACAAAAAAACAGAAAACAAAGACACACATATACACACTTCTATCTACCAAAAGCTACTGTTAGAAATATCATCTTACATGTATTATCCAAAAACTTGTAAGACAACAACACATGGTCAGTTTCATCAACTAGTGTGAATGTAAAGCACTTAACAGGAGTTCAACATCAAGACAAGGGACAATGTTTTTCACTCAACAAAGATACCAAAAGAAATGCAGGTGAAAATGTACCTGACAGAGCAAAATATCTGAATAAACAACAGTTATTCAACAACAGAAATGATCAAAAATATATTTGTCATCGTACAGAAAACAAGCATCTGAAAGAAGTCAACAAAAAACAGGAAAGGAGACATTATTCAGATGATGTTTTTCCTCCTCCGCTCTCCTTCAGAAGGGTCCCACTCTCAGAGACAGTACTGAGCCTCCTCCTACACAAACATCCAGGCTCCACAGGACCTGAAGTACCTGTAAACGTAGGAACTGCCTCCTTTGTGTTAATGCTGTAAAAACCCATCATTTCTGCGATGTGAGAACATCTTGTGCCTAGATAATAAAACTCTTCGCTCAGGATGTTTACACACCGAAGGGCTCCAGAGTTGGTTTCTTTGCGGGATGAACTTAAATAAGTCTGAGAGGTTGAACATGAAATGCTGTCTGCGATGATAAAGTGGATGAAGCTGAGGCTCTGTATTGTAAGTTCTGAAAACACAGGTAGTTATTGTGTTAAGAGCTGAAGAAAAAGACTTAAGGAGTTATTGCTCCCTTTTCTGTCAACCACCAAAGGTCGTCATGCTTTTGTGTCCCACTGATTCTTTGTAATATCTACTTCTATGAAAACAGGTAGTTAGTGTGGTGAACCTTTGATGGTTCACATTTAATTCAATGTGGAGAGAAAAAGAACCTTGATATGGATGCTGGGATTTTTTGTTGACGTCTGAACGTGATACTATTTGTGTAGTTTGCGGTCTGTACTTTCTCTTGTTGTTCTTTATACTTAAGTGTCTTGCTCAAAAGATAAGGCCTCAAAAGCCAGTGCTTTGTAGTGAAGCAGAAGAGCTAACTCACAACTTTTCTCAGTTTCTCCACATCTCTGCTCGTTGTTGTGACTAGGGATGGGTATTGATAAGATGTTATTGATATTGATTCCCTCATTGAGTCAGCTTATTGATTCCTAAAATTGGCTATACAGGTTTTCTCTGTCAGCAACATTATGTAGAGTTTATGAGTATATAACTGTGAAATTGATCACTGGATCTGTATATCTCATAGTGTTTTGACGTTCACGAACGAACCGGTTCTTTTGAACGGCTTGTTAATATGAACGATGGGAACCGAGTTGCAGCTGGGATCATAGACTGTACAATGAGTGGACGTAACGACGTTCGGCTCTAACTGAAGCCTCCGCGTCTACGGGGCGGGGGACCACAGACCGACGTCATATCCAGTATTCGGGGCGGAGGGGTACATAAGGTCTATACTCGGCCCTTTTGAAATTTTTTAATGCTATGGACCATCTTTGCAAAGAGAGTAGAAATGCGATTCCATCATACTGCTACAGTAGACCGACGTACCACAAGTCCACAAAAAAAAGGACTCTTCAATCAAAGAGTATAGTTATTGGACGTTAAAAAGCGGGATATAAGTTTCGTTTTACGATAGTTGACAGCTGCCGTTCGTGAGTAGTTTTTATCAGGGATATAAGAAACTTTGGGAAAGAGCCAAAAGGAGACTAAACCCTCTGAAGAAGAAGAAATAAATATTTTTATTTCTCTTTTTTACTTGGCTCCACCGGAAATTCTCTACTGCGCAGACTCTGGCTGCACAATGGCGGCTTGAGAAACGGGTTTTTTTGGCTTCAAAAACGTAGAACGGTGACAGGCGGAAGCACGCTGTCCATTCTATATACAGTCAATGGCTGGGATCTGTTCACCCCCCTCCCTCGCCTCCTGCCCCGCCCCGTCCCACCCCAGTTATGTTGGGGAGGAGCGCAGCTTAGCTCTGCGGTGCTGAAAATAGCATCATGCTACGCTACATTCTGCACACTGCCTTCACGTGAGTGCGCCAGTTTTAAAAAAAAAAAAAAAAGAAGGAAAACACAGATCATCTCCCACTCTGATGTAATGTCATGAGAAGTGGTGAGCGCAACGGAGGACACCCAGGACAATTCACTCACAATTCTTGTCTTCTCCTGCTCATACAGGCTTGGCACTATAGTCTCGTTGAAGTGGGTGTGTGATGGGGTTTGATATCGTGGCTCAAGCACGTTCAACATGTGCTCAACAGAATACGGCCTCATGTCTGCAGCAGTAAACACCCCAATGGCTTTAGTTATAGCTCAAGTCCGATCAGATTCTGCAGCAAAGGGCTGTTTAAATGCTGCGGTGATAAGCAGTTGTTGAGCAGCCTACGTCTTGGCTCCTTTCGCTGTCACACCACGGTGATGTCACTTCAAATGGGTGGCCATGCTTGATGTATTTCCACTCTCATATGGCTTTCTTGTGCTACAAAGCCTACAAACCGTCATTTTTTTTGTCCACCAACCTTCGACCATCATCATCATATTTCATCGAGAAACCAAAATGCTCCCATACATGTGACTTAAAAGATGCAGGAGGCAGGATGCAAGTTCGTCTGCTCCTCCGCTGCTGTGCTGGAGTGTGTGCCAGTGTGTGGCTTGAACAAGCCGTTGTCACGTGAACTCGGGTAACTTTTCTTTTTTTTTTTTTTAATCAGCCAACCCGCGAACCACATGCGTGCCGAATCATGGAGAAGGATCCGACCATAGAGTGTATATAGAATGGACAGCGTGGACTGCCTGTCACCGTTCTAAAGCTTTGAAGCCAAAAAACCCCGTTACTCGAGCTGCCATTGTGCAGCCAGAGTCTTAGAGAATTTCTGGTGGAGCAGAGTAAAAAAGAGAAATAAAAATATTTGTCTTCTTCTTTAGAAGGTTTAATCTCCTTTTGGCTCTTTTCCAAAGTTTCTTATATCCTTGGTAAAACCTACTCACGAATGGCAGCTGTCAACTATCGTAAAACGAAAACGTATGACTTGGATTTTAACGTCCAATAACTAATGAAAAACCAACTCCTTAGTAAAAAAAAAAAAGACTTGAACACAATGCAGCCAAGCTACATTGTCATACCGCCTTAGCGTAAGGATGAGGGAAACTTTCTACCAGGTATTGTGATTTTTTATAGTTTTCCCAGCTCATATCAGGGATGCATGGGGAGGCGGGGCTTATGACCTAGACTGCAGCCAGACACCAGGGGGCGGGGCATCTGCTGGAAGCTTCAGTTAGAGCTGAAAGTCATTACATCCACTGACTGTACAGTCTATGGTGTGTGCCTGTGTGTGACTTGAACATGTGGTCATCATATAAACACAGGCAACATTTCTTTTTTTACTCAGCCAATCCGTGGACCACATGCATGCGGAACTGTGGAGAAGGATCTGTATCATGGATCATCAGTGATTCATTGCATTACTACCACCTAGTGTCTTGAAGTGGTCGTGGTAGTGCCTTATAGTGTGTGGAACCTGGGGCTTGCCGTAGATATGCTGAAGTTAGCCAGGAGCCTGTCGTAACTTTTCTTTTATCCTCCGGTTGGAAAACACCTGCCTGTTAGTATTTGCTGACCAAGGCTGAACTGAGAACAACTGACATCAGTGCTTATGTTCTGAAAGCTCACCCCAACTGTTCTGTACTTTTCATACAAATATAACAATGAACACCGTGTATTTAATGCTTTTGACTTTACAACACAACTTCATGAGTTCCATATGTAAGCAGCATTTCTTTCAACCCCTCCTTTTGTTCTCCTTGTAACTACCCTTTTCTTCCTTTCCTTTCTTTTCTTCCATGTATTGATGGAGTTTCCTCTCTTTGTTTTAGCTAATAGGCATGGACATTCAAGGATAATCATCTCCTTTCACACTTGTTGCCATCTCCCCATCCTGTGTAAATGAGGCTGTATGTGTTAGAGGAGCCTCCGAAGCAGGAACTGTCAGCATCAGGAGATGAACTGGAACAATTTAAGCAATGTCCTCTTTTAAGATAAGTGAACATGTCTACAACAGGTTTTTAAGCCCCTGTTAAAGTTCTTTTAGTGAAACTCCTCAGTGGGTTGTAGCTCAGGGATTCCCAAACTTTTCAGCCCGTGACCCCAAAACAAAGGTGGCAGAGACTAGTGACCCCCACTATCCCCAGAGGTGACTGAAGCATAAGAAAACGTGCGCGGAGGACACATGCACTAATAAGGGTATCCAAACATGGGCATTGTGACAACACATAAAAGAACAACAGCCTGAAAACCATGTTATGAATTTACATGTAACAGTTTAATATGAAAGAAAAGCTGAATATGTCAAAGTTATTTCTCTGTAATTTGTGATCGAAAGTTGTTGCAGTCGTGTGCAAACTCAATTTTGGCACAATACTTTCATTTCCACATTAGAACAAGAATAATCCAGTTCAAGTAATAATCATAAACAGTAGGTCTACGTAAACGTGAACATTGTTGCAGTGCAAGTTAACTTTTTGGGATATATGTTTCAGTGTTTATCTCACCTAATGAAATGGATGGGCACTATGTGTGGAGCACAGCAAGTCCATTCTGGATTTAATTTTGGAGACGGTCACTGGGAGATCATCCTCCACGTTCACACAAGATATATATTTATTTTTAATATATGTCAGGGCTGAGAAAGTCTTTTCACACAGGTATGTTGAGCCAAACGGCGTTAGTACCTTAGTTGTGGTCTGGGATAGCTGTTGATTTTCCCTCTAAACTGAAATCAACTCGCGACCCCACCTCCAGCGTCTCGCGACCCCCCTGGGGGTCCCGACCCCCACTTTGGGAACCTCTGTTGTAGCTGATGATCTAAAGTGTGATAGGACTGTTGACTGTTTGTCTTTCAGTGGGTGATGTGCAGAGAAAGTCTTGATCTAATTGGGTTTGTTTGTTGAAAGTTAATGCTCCAGTGACATATTGTACAGTCTATGTTCAGTTAAGTGAAGCCTTTGGTGGCTCCAGAGGGAGCTGAGAGAAGTTTGATAGCTCAACTGTAGTTAAATTGGAAGATCCAAGTTTGAAACTGAAATGTAAGAAATCTTTCTGTTCTCCACCTCTCATCTTTGCTTTTGGCTGCAGGCGACTGTGCTCCCATCGCACCTGAGTGTAGACAGCTTAGCCGGTGCTTTAAAGCTGCTTCTGTGTAAAGTAATCACCAGGTTTCCTCAAGGAAGAGAAACGTATGTAGAGAAAAACAAATATCACTGCTTCTGTAACACTCAGAGCAATCCTGAGTCTTCTGTGTGAACCAGCTGCTGTTTGTCTCAGGTCTTCACCTCAGAATCTGCCCTGAAGTCACACACAGTCTGCTTTTAATGAGATCCTTCCCTGAACATGTTACATTTAATGCAATTTTTTATGACTCACAGCTGTATTTTTGTGTAGTGTGCAGGAATCTATGGTGATCAGTCAGTGCTGTATGTGGAGCATGATCTCTTGGGTGGTCAGTCACTTAGTTTACTGTAGAAGAACTGTTGTTTCCAATTATTAAGACTTCAAAATATACAGTACAAGCCAAAAGTTTCAAGCTTTGCCTGAATTGGCAAAGTGCAACTACAGTCCAACGGCTCAACTGTAGGATGTAGAAGATGGAAAAAAAGGCGAAGTATTGGGAAGTGGATTGTGTGTAGTGGCTGCACAATTCATAGCTTTCAGTTACGTGAGTCGCCCGAAGCCCTGGAGGGCAAAACAACGATCAAAAATGACAGCACGTAATGAAACCTCTGTGGACATAGAAAAAAATACTCCTTTATCTCACCTGTCAGCGGCCGCGAAGGAGAAGATACCGAAAACAAGCTAGAAGTGTTGGGCACTTGTGACCCACAGCACCGGATTCGATATTTGAGCAATCACACACCGCCAGGTCCTTGCTGACAATAAGCAAATTATTACTGGACAAAAGTTTTTGAACTGCCTCAACAGATTAAAAACTATTTTTATTTGAAAAAAGTTTTTTTTTTTTTTTAAATGTCTAAAAATTAAATAATGCCACAGTGTATGCCTTCAATTTTATCCAGCTAACATTAATTCATTCTGATCACGGCAGTTGGCAGCTAGGACAACAAACCACATCAAACACAAAACATTTAGCTACGTAAATATCCGATTTATAGCTAAACCTATGATGATTAATAAACAGATAAATACACGTTTGTTCAATTGACTGAGGCTTGAGTATCAATCACTACTTACCGCTGATGAAGTGTTCACTACAGATACGCGTGTATTTGGAGGGCTGCCATGGTTTGTGCTCCCCAGGGACAGAGTTGCGCTTGCCAACGCTGATCCAGAGATTTCTCCTCTCAGGGTTTTCTTTATCGGAGGGAATGCAATAAAAACACAATCCCGGCTTTCCCTACCGACGGTTCGCACATCCGACCGCACAACAGCTGTCCGGCATTGTGATGTAGTGTTATTGTTTTCTTGCTGTAGGTGGCGGGCAAGCGTAATGTTTTGACCTCCAGGGAGGTGACTTCACATGAAAGCTATGAATAGAGGCTCCTACCAGCCCAACCAGAGCAGGTCCAGTAGATTCATAGTCTGGCTAACCTCTTGGCTCACAATCAAACCTGGCCAATTCTGTGATGCAATTGGCAAAAGGCCCCATTTCAGACACTCGGTGGCTCCTGCAGCAAACATTTGCCCAGCATGCTCCTCTCACTACTGCTGGCAGCGAGCCACAGCGAGGTTATGTTTACTACTCCTGGGAACGCTCTATCACAGGGGTAGGCAATTCATTTTTACAAGGGGCCACATGTGAAACCTGGTTTGTTTCAGAGGGCCACACTAACAAGAAAGCAAACTTGATTCTGTTCAAGATTAACTTTTCCCTCCATTTTAAAATGCCTTTACTTTAACATTTTGATTATCTGCTACTGGTAACCAGAAGAATAAGGAATTTCTGTAAATATGTAGACCTGTGGTGTGGGTCAAATAGGAAAATACTCCTATGGAAGTGTTAAACAGTAAAAACACAAACGATCATTGCATTCGTTTCATTTCAAGTTAAACTTATCTGTTCCCATGTATACTTTTGGATTTGAAGCAAATTTATATACATCAATAACATTTTCACTTCATTTTACCTCGTCAGTGAGAAAAATCGATCTGTTTTGATCTTGAACAAGCTCATTGAAATCTGGATGAATTCCTGAGGTATGATCATCAATGATGGAAGATCTGGATTTGGTTTTGTTGAACTTCATCACTCGTTGCTGTTTACACAGGGCACATGTGCACAAGAACACCACATATAAATAATGGAAAAGTCTTGCTTTCAAATATAAAGCAGCACAGTTCTGTGGAATTTTCTTTTCTTTTTTATTCCATTTATATTCTAACCTATGATTAACCTCCCGTGGGCCTGACAGGGAAGCCCAAAGAGCCGGATGTGGCCCCTGGGCCTTTATTTGCCCATGTCTGCTCTATCAAGTCGTGACATGATGACATACTTGACAACATATGTCACATTATGAGGAAAAGAGGTGAAAAAAATTAGTGTTTTTCCACCCAGGTTGCAACAGTCCAACCTTTGGACTTCCAAAACTGCGAGAGTAGTCAGATGTTGGAGTCAAACATGTAAACACATGAGCACATCTGCTGCATCTCTTCTGCCCGTTGAGTTATTCTTCATTTAAAATATCCCTAAATTGGCTATTTCCGCTGGGGCTTTTCTTCCAAATGAAACAATTTGTAATACCTCAATTACAGTGACATCCGTCCCCAAGCGGGCAGATACAGAGCCTGCACAGCACACAAACACTGTAATTACCTACCCGGCTCGCCTCAGTAGGGGGTATGTGGGTCACAGCTGAGCCTGAGGCACACTATTATGTTAGGATATGTACTACTGTTTTTAAAGAATGGGTCAGGACTCAAAGGTGGACTCCAGACAGATTAATAGAGAACATGAAATCACTCGACAGGTAACACTATCAGAAGCTACTTGCTTCGTTAAAAAGACTCCTCAGCATGAGAAGAAGAGCTCAGTCTGGGCGACAGACCAGTGAATCCTCCATACTTGATGAATAATTACATGAGGGGCTCTCCATTAGACTTATCTGGAGTTTGAAGAGAGCACTTTTAAAGCTTGTTGGATGTGTGTGTAAAGATGAGACATGTTCCTTAAGTAAAGATGCTATAATTCATTTCAAGGGGGGTTTATCAGCGAGCTGCTGTGAACATGAGCCAATGAGCTACATGTGACTGCAGAATAATCATGAAGAATATTATCACACCTGAAAGAGTTAATCTCTCGAATAAGATGTGAAATAAAATTTTAAGTGCTCTGTTTGCAGTCAGATTGTGTCAAGGATGAGAATGTTACATGTAGATGTCAGGTTTGTAGAGGAGGGATGTAAACAGTTAACAGCGTAACATACAAGACTTCCCACAAGACTTTATAGTTGGGGGCCCACAGCTAACAGATCCATTGCTAGAGCATAATATGACCAGGATTAAAACATCTGTTTTTGAAGAAAGACTGAGAATGTAGCCACCTCTCTGCACTTCCCAAACTCTGTCTGACTCCTAGTTAGTTCTTTTAGCTCCCCAATCTTATTTACCAGAGATCTCACATTCTCCATGATGAGAGGGATGAGACATGGAAAATATAAACGTAGCTCTTTTTGTTTTTGCCCCTGTCTTTCATGAGATTAACCCTCTGGGGTCAAGGGGTCAGTTGGCCGTTTTTGCCTACTTTTGATTTTACCTTCATATTTCCCCTTAAAAACTGTTTGCCTGGCCTTGCTTGGTATCCTTTTTTTCAGCACAACCCCATCTGTTTGAATTTACTCATATCTACTCACTTTTACAAACTGTGTGAGCACACTGGACCTAAAATTGCAAAATTTTACAAAATCCGAGTAAGAAAAAATTTGATTTTTTTGCTCTAGGGACCACAAGCATTTGTAACGAATCATTTTCATAACTTAAAATGACAAAATACAATGTAAATGTTAAAAAACATTGTAAATATTAATCATTAAACACTGTAATATACAACTGTTTGCATAAAAATGAAGGAAATTTCCAGGCGTTTTTGCACAACTATTACCATTTAATACCATTACTATTACCAAGGGTTAAAGGTAGGGTCTGCAGGATTTTTTGTAACTGTTTGTAAACATAACATCTAAACTGGGCCCCCCTCCATGGCTCAGTGCCAGCGGCAGGACATGCTCAATGCCTCCGATCGTCACTCATCGCCGTAGCTTTGTGAACACGTTCACCAGCCCAACAAGCACCTGATAACTACTACACCTGATTACCTGCAGGTAGATGAGGTAACCTGCACATGCTGTATCATTCCGCTCGGGGTAGCTCCTCCCACTCGCTATCATTAGTATGCAAAGTCGACTTTGCTGATTGGCTCGGGTCACCACAACTACTCTTTGCCCAGAAACGTCCCAAGAAAACCAAACATCAACATAACAGACAGAAGTGGTGGCAGGGGAAGGGGGTTGAGACTGACACAGACACTGACACACATGTATAGAGGTCCAGAGATGATGATTGAGCAGGATTATTCCTGTGAAAGTTTGCAATTTATTTTTTTGTCCTGGCAAAAGAGGATGTAGTGTTGGGACTAGTGTCAATATTTCCTGCTGTTGCTAAGTGTCTCTCCAACAGTCTCACTTTCTGGGCTCCTTGAACTGTTTCAGCAGGAAATAAGTCTTCAAACGTTGATGCACCACCTTAGATTACTATTCCAAATTGTCCATCTTCTACACACTGGGGTTGCAGATAAGGCAGAAGGACTTCAAATCATCTCTCCATCTCCAGCTGAAAATATGTTTCCACTATTCTAGCGTCTGTTATTTCTGTGCTTTGAATGTATAGGTGGATAACTACATGATTGACATCTTTCCTCTATTACTCACACCCCCACCCAGACAGGTTCATGCTGCACCGACAGACAACACGCTTAAAGTGCCGCTCGAGCACGGATCAGTAGCCAAATGGAAAAACTATGATGTGCTGCAGATGGTTTGTCTTTTTTTCCGTGATGCATTGAAGTATATCTGACAGGACGTGATTGCAGGAGAACGCAAACGGGGAAATGGTGAAACGCATTTTACAGTAAAGATTGGAAATCCTAGAGACTAAAATTGTTTCTGCACCGGGACTGAACAGGGATCACTTTATGATCAACTGGTCCGTTATCAAGCTCTTGGATCATAGGGGCGACCTGAGTGATCAATAAGCCGACATGCCCTGCTGCTCATTTTACACAACTTTGAACCCAATTCTATGTACTTGCTTCTTTTACATGTTCATATTTTAAGTTCGTTATTAATAATGGATAATTTTGCTGTGTAACAACTTCAGAAAACACTAGTTTTCCACTTCTCATGAACTCTAAGTGTTTTCAAAAATAATTTCTGTTACTTTGGTTCATGTCGCACTGAAAGTAAGCCATTAAAAAGTATCAATTAAGACCACTCTCAACAAAATAATTTACCCAATTCCAATAAGTTTTATTTGGTGATTGGCCTGTTTTGAGTGCCCCCTGCCCTTTAGTGTGCCCACGCAATCTCTCTCTCCTCATTTTAAAAGGTAAGACGTAGTATTTTAACCTTTTATCCCTTATACTGAGGGATGCAGAAGATGCTAAATCAAACCTCTACTAAACTGTAATACATATACAATATGGAAAAAATGTAAACTGTAAATGTAAAACAATAACATCAAAGATATTTAAAGATAGGGCCAGGTCGGTGTGCTTTTCTCCTGATTTGATTCTTATATGATTTTTTTTTTTTTTTTTTTTTTTTGGTGCTGATTTGATTTAAATAGTGATGATAGGATATTGGAGATTTTTGCAATTTACAGAGCACTTTTTTAACATCAATGAAAAATTGAATGTTTATTATGTCTCTTCAGGGAATATCAGGAGTCATATTTCCCCAGAAAAATCATGTGAGTCAGGTTTTTTTTTTTTTTTTAATTAATTTGGCAGCAATGTATTTGAACCAGCTGTTTATACTGTCTTTACAAAAGCCTGCTTTGAGGATTTAAATGTAGCATTTACAGTTGGAAAAAAAAAAATAATCAAAGATATTAATTAAAACCCGTAAAACATAAAATACTGGTGCTTATGTGAATTTTTTTTTTCTCCCATCCTGTTTGATATTTTTGATCAGTTTTAATTTGAACTGGAAAAAAGTGAAGAATTGGAAAAAATTTAAGTACTTTTGGGATTTTTGGCCTTCCTTTTGGGTGTTTTTGATGACATAACGGAGACAGTAAATGGCTGTACAAAAATTCAACAAAGAAGGGAAAATTGCATTGCAGTGGCTTGTTTTAACCACTAGAGGAGCCCTTAAACCATTTAAAAGACGGTGATAGACTTTCTCAGCTATCAGGATTGATCAAATTTTTCTCAGATTTATTGATAGATTTTGAAAAGTTGCCTTGTTTTTGGAGAGACAGGGTCAGAGCAGTCTCTAGAAAGACTTCAATTTCTCTGGATACATCAAAAACAAATATAATTTCACCAACATGCTCAGGATTTCACAGAGCGACTGTTTTTAATGACAAGTCTCAACCATAGACTGTATAATGAGTGGACGTAACGACGTTCGGCTCAAACTGAAGCCTCCAGCAGACGCTCCGCCCCCTGGTGTCTGGCTGCAGTATAGGTCATAAGCCCCGCCTCCCCATGTATTCCAGATATGAGCCGGGAAAACTTTAAAAAATTACGATACCTCGTAGAAACGTTTCTCTCATCTTTACGCTAAGGCAGTATGACAATGTCTTTGGCTGCATGGTGTTCGGAAATTTTTTTCCTGAGAAGTTGGTTTCTCATTAGTTATTGGACGTTAAAAACCGTGTTATAAGTTTCGTTTTACGATAGTTGACAGCTGCCGTTCGTGAGTAGTTTTTATCGGGGATATAAGAAACTTCGGGAAAGAGCCAAAAGGAGACTAAACCTTCTGAAGAAGAAGAAATAAATATTTTTATTTCTCTTTTTTACTCTGCTCCACCAGAAATTCTCTACTGCGCAGACTCTGGCTGCAGGATGTCTGTACTTTGCAAACTCTGGCTGCACAATGGCGGCCAGAGAAACAGGGTTTTTTGGCTTCAAAATCGTAGAACGGTGACAGGCGGAAGCACGCTGTCCATTCTATATACAGTCAATGGTCTCAACATGGTACTGTTCTACATATCGAGATGATTATGTAAACAGAGTACAGAGCTGGAATTATACACAGACAGGGTCTGAGTTAAAAACAAAGGCAGGGAGAGAAAATACAGCGAGCATCATTGACACTACATATGACATGAAATCAGACACAGCATCAGTGAAAGAGCAGGGTTGGATGCAGAAAGTGTTCCTCTGCCTTAAAGAGATGGAGTGTTTTGTTCCTGAGTGGAGCTAAAAGTGGACTTGACAGGCACATTAAAGCAGCAGTAACACATGTGTAATTGACCCTAATGATAAAGACAGTGCAGCTGTTCATCCACCAGTCGATCCACACTTCACCCGTGAGCTCTGCGTACTGACTGAAAAGACTGACAGATACAAACATTAGTTACCTTCCTTCTGTGGCTGGACTAAGCCTCACAGACAGAGTAATGAGTTCAGACATCCAGACGGAGCTCGGAGCGTAGCCTCTGCCTCGGTGTATTGACTATAAGCAGCTGAAGTGGTCCTGGCATCTCTTTAAGATGCCTCCTCACAGCCTTTCTTTGAAGGTTTTCCAGAGACATCCACCCGGTCTTGCAGCCCAGTCCCGACCCAGAGCTCCAGCAGGGATTATAGGTCTCATCTGGTGTGAAAAATCCTCAGGTTCCTCCAAAGGATGTGGGAAATGTTGCAGGGAGAGAGGTGTCTGAAATAACTTGTTTGGCTGCTGCAACACAACCAAGGCCCTCGATTATAGAGGAGAAGGACGGATGGCTTTGGACTTCCATAAACTCAGAATATGAAGGGTTTCTAAGAATTTATTTCTACAGGTTGAATACAGAGTCAAATACACACACACGCGCACATAACATCACACTAGTGTGTGCACAGAGTTCAGAGAGGGTTTAATCCCTGGTTTGTGAGTGAAGCAGAGTGAAATGACAAACAGTCTGCACACAGCTTCAAAGTGAGAAGAAAATGTGTGATGTAAAAATGTGTGACCAGCAGATATTTCACCTGTGCTTACAGACACATGATTCTGTTCTATTAATCTGCAGCACTGATGACGGCTCCATGTTTCACTATATTTTTAATCCTGTTCTCGTCGTGTTTGGCACATTTTGAAGGTACTGGGCTGGAGTATAAACAGCTGTATGTCTCACTGAGAAGATGAAAACACAACTGAGGAGGTTTTGGTGACAGCGAGTCGCATCTCCAGTGTTTTCTTTAGTTTTTTTTTTTTTTTTTTTTTTTATTTTCTTTATGAGAACATCTGTGCATTCAGTCTCTTAAGACATAATTAACTGTTCATAAAACACATGCTAATTCTATATTAAACAGGGTTAGGACTCTTTCTACACACCTTAAGCTTTTTTCACTGTGAGAGGATGTTTTGGTAGGAAGATACAGAGGATAACACTCAGACTTTGTTGGGGCCATACAGGTTCCTCCCAAACCCTCCCATGTTCCTGAGCAATGAAGATGTATAGTTGTCAATGTTCGCAATCCAGCACCCTGACCCAAGCAAACTTATCTACTGGCCAGATGTAAACGGGTCGTTATTGAGCCCATAAAGCTCCTCTCAATCAATGGCATCCATTTACTTTTCCTGAAAGACTGGACCCAGTTGTGAAGCCTGAGCTGCCTACAGCAGAGAACAGTGAGCTAGGGGTGCAGGTCAAACACGTGACAATATCTTAAAAAGCACATCTATACTGTTGACCACTGCACATGCTTATGGAGTGGCATTGTTCCTATGGAGTGACTGCCGCATTTGTCAATGGTGGATGGCACCTTGTCATCAGACTTGTGCCGGGAGACAAACAAAGAGCATCCGGAGAGTCATTTCAAGGGCTAGATGTAAGATTTGAACCCTTTCACTAAGGCCTGTCCAACATATCTACAGAACAACTTGTTTGATCTAAGTTGACCATTTGTTACGTTACTACTAGGTGATACTAGCTTGTTACCAGCTACATGTCTTAGATTTTTTGGATACAGCTGTTGAAAAGACCGAGGTACCACAAGGCTTGTGGGACATGTTGACTGTTAGAAAGTTCGGACACTTTTCATCTTTGCCTGGAAAATATAGTGGACGTGTCAGATATTTCCAAAGTGTCATTCCATGAGGGAATGTTCATCCAATCCGAACCATGTGACCAACTGCAGACCATCCCACCACCCACCTGATGTGGACGAGGTATGGTCTGGAGAGAGTGACTGGGCCACGGGGCCACATGTACACCTATCTACAAACCAGATTCGGTTGAAGTTGGGAAATTGTGTAAAATGTCACTAAAAACAAAATACAATGATTTGAAAATCCTTTTCAACCTATATTCAATTGAATACACTACATAGACAACATATTTAATACTCAAACTCATAAACTTTATCTTATTTTTCAAAAAGTAATTAACTTAGAATTTCATGGCTGCGACACGTGCAGTAGAAGTTGGGAAACGGCATGTTTACCACTTCGTTACATCACCTTTCCTTTTAATAACACTCAATAAACGTTTTGGAAGAGAGGAGACTAATTCTCTTAGCTTCTCATGTGGAATTCTTTCCCATTCTTGCTTGATGAACTGCTTCAGTTGTTCAACAGTCCAGGGTTTTCTCTGCCGTATTTTACGCTTCATAATGCGCCACACATTTTCAATGGGAGACAGGTCTGGACTGCAAGCTGGCCAGGGGAGAGCCTGGACTCTTGTACTTCGAAGCCACACTGTTGTAACACGTGCAGAATGTGGCTTGGCATTATCTTACTGGACTGGTCCCTCTACCACTTGGTAACTTCATGATGGACTCGTGGTAGCGGGTCGAGTGACTTTTTGTAGGAGGGAGGGCACCATCAGGCTTATTGATTTGTGGAAGACACTATATCGGATCTTAAAGGGGGCTATGCTCTTTTGTTCATGAATGTGTGGGCTTATGATGGATAGATTTTGTCGTAATTATAAGTCATGTGATCATCTGAGTTTGTTTAATTCGACTGTATTGTTATGTTGATTTACTTTGATAAAGGCTGAATGATTGTTTGTGGGTTGTGGTTGGTTCATAGGGAGCAGCAAAGCAGTCGAAAGCCTCAGATCACCATCACTCAGTCAGAGACAGGTGCATTTACTGGAGAGTTTTGTAAATAAATAAATAAAGAATCATGTTCTCCTCTGTAGGTCTTGTTTTTCAGTCTTTGTAAATAAAAACACACAGTGTATCTTTGCAACTCATGCCATTGTCTTTTTTTTCTACAAACCCTTATGTTAACACTATGGGTTCATGCTGGGATCATGCTGTGCATTTCAATCCAAAAGGCCTCTGTAGAAGTTACACTTTTATGCTGAGAGGTCCCTTATAACAGGCTTAAGAACAACATGAAGACAATATACAGTAAACAATGTTCATTTTATTTCTCTGAATCCCTGGTGATTGTTGCACTTACGAAAAAAAAAAAAAGAAAAACCTTGGCAGGGGCATGAAGGAAGGAAAAAAGACGAGAATAAAGTACACAGGGTAGTGTACAGAAAAACATCTATCCACCACTGATCACACACAGACACACACCACACACGCACACACACACAGAGGAGAATTTCTTTCATTGAACCGTAGGATGTTGCTCAGAAGAGCTTTCCTTTGGATGCACTTTCTGGAAACTTTTACTTTCACTTTGGTTTCTTTGGGGAGAGAGTATTTCCACTCTCTCTGACAGAGGTGATGACCTCCTCTGCTGCACAGTGTGCAGGCAGGAGGATCTACAAAAATATTTACTGTGCGAAAACCAAATTTCTCAAAGCATTCTTGGTTAATAGACACCGTCTTACAACACATGGCGGTATCTGCTAATGGTCTGCTCCCCACAGGGCACAAGGTCCACTCTGGTCTGACCGGTTGCCAGGTGGTGGGTTGGATAAATATAGAAAAGGTCATAGGATAACCTGGCCTTTGGGGCTGTTTTATGATCATTTATCATGTAAATGGAGAGGCAATATGATATAAATGATTAATTCTTACATTAATTTGGGGGTAATTGTAAAATGAACTGGAAAGGATAAGTCTACAAGGCTGGAGGAGTTCGCTAGCATTAAAGTGAAAATTCTCACATCTCAGTGTTAGGACCATAGACTGTACAAAACAAGGATGTAGTCTCAGTGATATCACCTGTCTGTTTCTGCAGCTGTGAAGGACAATGACCGGTGTGGCCATATTGGAATACGGTTGGGTGAATAGTGCCCAAACTCACAGCCATTGGTCGCCCGTCAGTCACGTGATCTGAGCTGTGCCTCTGATTGAGCGAGCTATCAATCTTAATATCTTCAAAACAGCAGGGCTAGAAAAATATTCATCCCCATACAGTGTGTGCCATAAGCTAACTTAGCGACCCAGATGGGAGACAGTGTTTATTTTGGAGTTAATTGCAAAACAGGCGAGTGTCTGTTCTTTATTTATCTATTGACCTGAGGTTGACGCTTGTTTGGTGTATTATCTGCAAAGCTGGAACTTGTGTGTTATTGCAAATAAAAGTTATGGAGACTTGCAAACCCATCAAGACAAGGGGGACTAAAGGGGAAAAAATAAGGAAGTGCAACCACTAATTTTCTTCTTTACTTTTTTTTTTTTTTTTTAAATTTATTTTGAGTCATTACTTATATGTTCACGTTAGTGCAAATTAAATGAGAATGCGTGATCATTTTCTTTTGTTCACAAAATAACATTGAAAAATACCTCTATCTCTCTTTTTGTCTGACTAATGGCGCTTTTCCACTATACAATTCCAGCCCTACTCGGCTCGGCTCAGCTCTACTCTACTCGGTTTGGTTAGCTTTTCCACTAGCCCGACTACAGACTCACAGTGGGCGTGGATCTTATAACACAGCTGCGCTAAAGTGCTGTGCAGAAGTGCGTGCATGTTCATCTATAACGTGACACAAACATAATTTTGTACTAACATATGTGCCACCGTGGTCTTTAAAGAAAAGAAAAAGCTTTCAGAAGATTTCATTAAAGTAATACAGCGGCTTATATTGGCCGTCATGACAACGGAGGTAAACAACAGCCTTGTGCTGCTGCACGCCGAGAAAAACGAAGGAGCTGCTTCCCGACGTCAACTCTTCCCTGGATCCAGTGAGATCGCTTTAATTTTTGATTTTTGGGCCTGGTATACCAGAGATTTGTTGTTGATCAATCATTCTTCTTTGAGCTGTTTTTCCTTTTTGGTTCCCTGTGGATTAATGGACTGATTGGTGCGTAAAGGCTCTCATGGCAGACAGATCGCTCCTGCGCCAACGAACTTTGATTTAATTGAAAAGACTCTTTAAACCGAACAATCTTTGCTGTTAGGAATATGGTGAAGGAGAATTTTAGGGCTGTATTTTGTCTTCATTCAGTCTGGTTCTGTGCCGTCGGGTTTAAATGTCATTAAAAACCCGTCGCTGACTTATTTGTTTGCCTCTTGTAAGTGATTTGTTCAGAGTCAGAAGCTTCCGTGAGGACATTCTCTGACCAATGAGTGACCGGCAGCCTGTCCACGTCACCTTTTAGTATCGGCTTTACTCACTTAGAACCCGGGTAGAGCAGGTACTAAAAACTGGCGTCTGACGCGTAGTACCGCACTAATGGAAACACAACACAAACCGGGTAGAGGCGAGTAGAGTAGGGCCAAGACGGGTCAGTGGAAAAGGGCCATAAGAGTTTAGTGAAGCAGGGACCTTTGCCTGCCTCCCTTTCTTTCTGTTTCTTATCTGTTCCTTCTTGCAGGTAGCTGTGGGTGGGGCTCCACCTGAGCAGGCTAGGCTCAAGAGGCTTTAATGACTAAAATACACCGCTTCCATCTGCATTCAATTTATGCTGTGTCATGGCAAAAAAATCAAAAAGGATTCATTTAAGTCAATGTGTCCACTCACTCTATCCGTTCAGTTGTGGTCCCAAATGAAGAACATATTGTCTTAGTAAGAACAATTGTAGTGCAGAGTCCTATATGAAGTTTAATGTCACTAAAAGTCAGAGATCTTTATGTTCACAGCTGCGTTCAGGAAATTTACCCTTAGAGATTGAGACTGGTAAGTTAAATAAATGAAAAGTACTTAATTTTCCTGCTACAAATCAAAGACAGCATGTTGATCCAGGTGGATGTTTGCAGACAGTGCTCAACAAAGAGTCCAAGGTAAGTTTTGGAGGTCTAGTTTTGCAGGCCCTAATTTATCCCCCCACACTTTAAAAAAGAGATGAAACCTGATTAGATGAAATAAATATGGAAATGTGGACTAGAGACTGGTGTTGTGATGCCATTATTCACTCGGGGCTGAAGTGGCCACACTTATCCCTCTGTGGACAACTCATTTACATAAATGTTTCATTTCCTCTCCACACATGCACAGAGCGATCTGCCTGCATCGATGTTTCCACTTTACTATCAACTTGAAGAGGTCACAGCCCAGAGCAGACACTTCATACCTCCTCCTCAGACAATTCATCATCACACACTGAATCCCTGCTGTCTGCAGTGATAAATACACGTCTCTTAATCCATGCAGATTGAAAAAGTGTTTTTTGTAACTTTTACCTTTAGAGGCCCCCCGATACTAAATCATGATGCTGATGTTAATGAAGGGATAAATTCTCAAGAGCACATTTTTTGTTGTTGTTCTAACATGATTGCCTACTTTTTGAGTACCCTATTGCATAACACCGATCTGAACAATTCATCCTCAATCACCTGGGACAACCCCTCCTGAATCACATCAAATCTATGTAAAAGATTACCTCTGACTGTTGACAAAGTCTCAAAAACTCTAGTTTCTGTCTGCTCCAAAAAGTCAGGAAATCACATGGTCAAGCTTAAACTACAGCAATAGAGCAGTTGCTGCAAAGTCTAATTTATGTTTTAAGGTTTCTTGGCAAAGCTCAGATTAAAAGGTAGAGCTAGCCTCCAATCTGAACTGAGCGATCAGGGGAGATGGGTGCTATTCGGAGAAGCGACCAAGAGCCTGATGGTCACTCTGTCAGAGCTCCAGTGGCCCCAGGGATGGGTATCGAGAATCGGTCTCTGTTAGGAATCGATAAGAAATGGTTCAATCCATCGATATCCACTGTAAAAACTGAAATCTAAGCAAGTCATTATGTCTTATTTTTAGAAACATTTATCTTATTTTTCTATTTCTATTTTTCTATTGAGTTACATACACCAGACCAGGTCATAAAAATGTCTTATTTAAAGTTTTTTAAAGACAAAAATGAGGTTTAAATTGCTTGTAACAAGCAAAAAAAATCTGCAGATGGGATAAAAGTTTCTTGTATAAAGACATCTTTCTAATTTCAAGAAACTTTATGACAAATTTATCTGGATGCTGGAGCTGTGACGTGTGTATTCAGAAGATTGAGTGGGACAGGAAGTAGTGCAAAGAAACCATCCAAAAAGAGCCTGTGACTTTCAAAATGAAACAAATCATGTCAAAATTAGCTAGTATCTAAGTTGACTAGGACAACAAATTTACGTAAGGAGCGGAGACACAGCCCCAACATGAATGAAGACAGACTTATTAATATTTCAGGCGTCAGTGTGTTGGATTGGCTCAGTGAATCAAGTCTCTGCATGTTTTCTCTTTGGAGTCAGATCATCATCAATCCTCATCAATGACCTGAGGCCTTTTTGTTGATTGATTTGTTTTGTTTTGCAATCATGCAATTGTTAAGCGCATTTTTTTCACCATCTTCATTTGTCTCCTCTTTTCATTTTAATATCACACAAGACATGCTGAAAAGACACAACATGAAAATAGATCACCATATAAACATCAAACCCAACTTTAACGCTATGATCTGAGTCTCCTTGAAGCTTCACTTGATGAGAATAAAGGAAAAAGCTGTTTAATGTATGACAGACTGAGATCAGAGCTGTGCACGTCAACTACAAGATTATAAGACAAGATGTGACAGCGCAATGAGGTAAAGATCAATAGCACTCTTTACGCGCCCAATCAAGAAAAAATATTCAAGAACTTGATTTCGTGTGCCCATGAGTAGCTTTTATAATGTCGACTGAAGTTCCGTATTTTTTGGGGTCTGTTTTAAAAGAGGTCTCAATCTGTTTTGTAGTGAAGGAGAAATATCACTGCTCATAATGATTCAAATATATTCAGAGCACATCATCTGTCTTGTTGTTATTATAAATTCATATTTGCTGATGTCTCTATGTATATAATATTTGCTGCCTCACCTCATGATGCGCATTTCAATGACTATAGGATCTGTGGAAATCCTCCTTTTGTGCCCTCGTCCTCCACTTTAAACCCCTCTTTCTCTCCCTCCCCCGCTCCCCTCTCATTCTTTCAGGCCCCTTTCTTCATCTCTGGAGCGTAACCCAGGTTTATAGCGGGAGAGAAAAGGAGCAAAGTGCTTCGCTCTATTGAGTGCCAAATGCTGATTGATTGAAGAGCAAAGAGCTGGCGGCAGGTTTGCAGCTGACAAATGTATAAGCCTCAGAGATGGGAGTTAAACCTGGCGCTAACAGATAGCCAGATAGCACAGCTGAATGGATAAAGTGCTGCTAACACGCTCACCTATCTGACAATTTCAAGATTTGGAGTTAATTCCACTTCTGGCTCTTGGAGTATGTGTTGCAAAACAGGCGAGTGTCTGTTCTGTCGATCACAAACTCAGTTAAGATTAGAAATGAAAAATGACTCTGCTATGCTCTGAGTAAATCAGATTGCGTTTCTGTCAGGACAGAATTACGATTTGTAACCTGCCCTTGATTACTGATCTGGGGTTGCGTCCTAAAACACAATCAATGCTTTATTTTCTCCACTCAGGAGATCTTTGGGACTACATGTGGCCTTCAGAGAGATAAGATTCAGTGTTTGGCCCAATTCCAATTCCTTTCTTAACCCTCAATCTTAACCCTCAATCTTAACCCTCAAGCTCAACCCTCAGTCACAAGATAGCCCTCAAAACCAAGTGTTAAGGGCTATCTTGTGACTTAGAAATGGGACACCCCTTAAATGCAAGTGAAATTGTTGTGGACTGTCAGTTATTCCTTCGGTTAGCGTGATCAAAAAAATATCTGTATAAATAACACAACCACGGACATATTCAGCTGTCACAGCATACCATAGTTTATTGAAAGGTAAACACCAGCTATGACTATCGTTACATAACTCTGCGGCTACAGGAGATGACATTAGCCCGGTCATCTTATACCATTATCGGCACAAGCTGTTATATAGGCTGTTATCTGGATAAAACAATTACATTACCACAGAGAAAAATTACCATTTTGTAACGTTGACTAACTTTAACGAAAGCAACATGGCTTGTCCGCACCGGACGCTATTGACAAAAGATCGTAAAATAAAAATAAATTTTCTGCAACAACGAGGTAAATAATCCATAAAATGGGTCTAAACTAAGATAATACAATGGTTTTCCTAATATTTATATCTCCATTAACAAAGAAAATGCTATATTTGTGGCTCGCCTTCTCTGCCGCTCTGGACGCCATGTTTATTTACCGACAATACGCAATGCATTCTGGATGTCCCTTAGTCCCAAGGGTGGTGTCGGAGAATCTCAGTATTGAGGGAGATACAGCCTCAGTCTTACCCCTCAACCTTAACATTCTGAGAATCAGGACAGCACTTACACTTCGCGGGAGTGCGCATTTTGAGATTGAGGGTTAAGATTGAGGGTTAAGACAGGAATTGGAATCCACCCTTTGTCTAGTAGCACTGAGGGTGACAGAATTGCAAGCATTTATGAATCTTTTTCTTTTGTTAAATCTAAATTTAAACTTTCTCAACATGTGAAATCTGTGTTTCAGCTTTGAAGGTCCTTAAAACCATTTGTTTACTTTCATTTGTTTCCTGCGCTGAATTCAGTGAAACTGATACAGAAAAGATTGTTAGGAATTTATACCATGTCACAGTAATGCCGTATCTGAACACAAAGAATTTCTTGGTGAATATCCTGATCATTAGTGAACTCTTTATCCCACCAGAGGCTGAAAATGCTGCAGCAGAGTGACATTTTTTTTTTTTTTTTTTGACATGGACAGTTTCAGGTATGGGGGAGTGGTTTGGTAAACAAGGGATATGAACTGTTACAATCTCTAAAAGGTTCAAACACATCGAGCAGGTAACAGAAATTTCTACACACATCTAACCTCGAATGCTGCTCTTGCAGACGGAGCGCATTGAAGACCATCCTGCTGATCGATCTGCCATTGGTTTCCAATGTCCCCGTCTGCAGCACCTGCACCATGAAACATGTCAATTACAGACCCTTCAGTCAGTCCAGCTGCTTCATTAAGTAGTGACAACATAAACATATGTTATTCATTGAAAATAATCTGGTGCGGATTGACTTTTTATTTTTAGAGATGATGGAAAAGCTGTTTCTGATGATGCAGGTATGATTTCAAATAAGTTAGGATAATGATAAGATATACCAAGTAAGTACCCCACTTAAAAGATGTTTTAGGGTTTTACTCTTGAATTGTTCCGCTGCTTCGCTGTAACTTTCTCCGGTTTCCGTCATTTTCAATTCAGACCTGCGGCCAGGCGCTTTGCATTGTGGGAAACAGTATGCCAGGTAGACTGGTCCGATGCATACTGAGAAATTTTCCCGGGTCAGTAGATCATCCGGGTAGTTTTGGCATACTGAAACTTTAACATTTGTTCACATACTGCATACTGCATTTTGGCCAAATCAGTACGTACTGGTAGTATAGTATGCGAATCCTAAAACAGCCTCAGTATGCATCCGACCAGTCAGTCTCTCTATATAATGTCTATGAACCTGAGCGCCCCCAAACTGACAAACGGCATTAGCGCCGTCATTGTGGGAAACAGTACGCCAGGTACACTGGTCCGTTGCATACTGAGAAATTTTCTCAGATCAGTAGGATATCCGGGAACTTGTAGTGTACTACAGATCTCGCAAGTTTTGGCATACTGCCTACTACATACTGAATTTCAGCCGAAGTAGTAGGCACAGTTAGTGTAGTAGGCGGTTTGGAAAACAGCTATATAGAGATAGACGCCTCAATATGTGCTGGCGCCTGCCGCCATATTGGGTGGGTCTCCTCACTTCAACTTAACACCAGAATCAACCAGTGACAATGCTGATTAAAGCTGCCGGTCTTTTGTGCTGCTTACGATTGCAATAAGTGGTAAAATGTTCAGAGCAGATCTCGTGGGATTACTTTCACAAGTAAGACTGAACAATAATTTTGGCTATTTGACTGTTTATAGTATTATTTCATTGTATTAAGCAAGCGACGAAATGCTAACCTGGGAACTGGCATCTCTCTCTCATCATCTCTGGCTTTGAATTTTAAAACATACTTTTATAGGCCTTTCTTTGAACCAACCCAAAGACTATGAACAGTTGTTTCATGAAAGTGTAATAAAATACTTGTTTTTGTCATGGATAGGAATGTGTATATTAAATGTATTTTTTTTTCTAATTTGTCGTTACTGAATATCTGTTTTTTTTTTTTAATAAATTTGATATTTAATGCTTATTCTTACTTGTTTTGTACAAAGAGAGCACAGTTAAAACCAAAGTTACATTCTTTGGATGCTTCTTGAAGATACTTGACTATAGAAGCGATTCTGATTCTGATGTATGGTTCATGAAATACTTGTTATGGTTGTGTACAGCAGGGACATCAAATAAATGCTGTGGTTGTTGTTGTAAGATGATGTATAAGATTGTGAGTGTGAGATTTTGCTTGTTTTCACGTATGTATGACAGAGAAAAAAATCCAAATGAAAAATCATACTTATTTTCGTAATTAAAATGGAAAGTAAATATATTCATACATTTATTTATATGTCACACCATGTCTGTTTTTGTTATGGAGCACCACTGTTGCCAACTCAGCGACTTTTTCCCTAACTCTGGCGACTTTCCAGACCCCTTGGCAACTTTTTTATGTGAAAAGCGACTAGCGACAAATCTAGTGACTTTTTCTGGTGTCATAGGCGACTTTTCTGGTGTTTGGCCACTGACGTGAAAAGCATGTATCATTCCACAGTCACCATTCTCAACGAGCAGCGGGTTCTGCCGTGAGCCCTTCCCTCGTCTGAAAGCGTTCGCAGGCGGTCGGTCTCGACTCTCTCAGCAGTCGCAGCTGCAGTCAGAGGAGAGGAGACCGTGCGTGCGCTGAGCAGCCGCTGGTTTACAGCTGGAAGCGTAGATGAAAGTAGTTCACAGGTACACAGGACCAGGAAGATAGGAGAGCGGCTGCTGCTTTAAAGCGCTCATTCAAAACCAGTCACAGCTGCATGCTGGGACGGGAAAAAGATTCACTAGAAATATGAAGTCTTGAAAACTACCTTAACTTTTAAAAAAATCCCTTCCAAATTCAAAATAGTTCCTAAGAGAGCCCGTAGTCTCCTCTGCACCCAACATTCAAAATGATAAAAAATATCTTATCCTCTCTAAACAATATGAACAAAAATGGGAAGAAACACAGTCATTTTTTGGTCTTATAATGCAGAGAAACATCAGCTCTTTTTTCTCAAAAGACACTGAAAATGAGTTAGAAATTTAAAAAATGAACATTAAAATTTTAAACAAGCTGAGAGAGACAGTGATAATTATAAAAGCCACTTTCTGCTGGTTAAAAATATAGAAAATTAAAAACAGGATTTAATTTTTTTTTTTCCATATTAAGACAAGACTTTATAATAAAAAGTCAAAATTATCAAGTTTTTGTTTTTTCTTTTTAAGAAACCTTGACTTGTAGATCTAATTTGTAGACCTAAACATTTAGGACGTTTACTATACACTTTTTGTCTCTTCCAGGACATTACTCCTTTCTCCTACAGCGTTCCTTACAATTACATTCCAATGCCAGATTATGCAAATTAGGTGATGATGTCATCTAGCGACTTCTAGCTACTTTTGGGACAGCCAATAGCTACTTTCTTCACTGAGCAGTTGGCAACACTGTGGAGCACAATACAAAGTATTTCAGCATGTATTTTTAATGTGTAACAGCGTACTGTATCATAACCACATCTCTGCTGTTTGTAACAAAACAAACCGTTTGAAAATCAGATGAAAATTCAGAGAGTTATGACATCTTTTAGTTGGGCACACACCTTCCTTGCGTAGAAATAAACGGACTGGAATCGTGTACGGGAGACCTACCCAAGATGGCGGCCACACTGATACATCCGCTCCAGTATAAAGTGTCAGTCAATGAGGCGTCTATCTCTATAAAAGGTCTTTATTAGGACTCCGCCTTTAGGCATCTAGCCCAGTTCTGTGTCCTGTTTTGCATCTTTCAAACTGATGGACGATTCTCATTGGTTGGAACATGACTGATGGGCCCTGTCTTAGAGGGAACTTTGTTGTTACGACATCACAGTTGAAATTAAGTTCATAATTAGGTACACTAAACGATACTTCAGATGTTATTTATTACATTTCAACTTAGAACAGGTATTAACCATGAGCAGCCACAGTAACCTCAGTGAAAAACAGCTCTTAGAAGAGCTGAAGAGATCCAAGAAAAATGAAGAGATACTTATGGAACAGAATAGGGAGTATAAAAAACGACTCACTGGGTATCTCACAACTGAATCTTCTCATAAAAGACTCCAACAAAAGGTTGACAGGCTTGAGGGGCAGTTGTTACACAAGGACTCTGACATTAAAAAACTGGAAGCCAACTTGAAAGCGGAGAGCGTCCAGAAAAATCAGCTCGAGAGAAAGTATGAGGAGGAAACCTTTGAGCTCCGAAAGATTTGTCAGAACGAGAAGAGGAAATATGAGCTAGAGATTGTAGTACGGGAGCAAAGAGAACGACAACTGGAGAGTCTCACCTCAACAAAACTGGAGGTGAAAAAGTTAACAGCAACTATAGCTGAGAAGAATCAACAGCTCCAAGAGCTAATGGTTTATAACAAACAGGTCACGAGAGAGAAGGAGGAATTAACCAAGGACTTAAAAGACAAGGTTACTGAAGTTCGTGATTTGAAAAAAGACAACAAGATAATTGAAAATCAATTAGACGATCTCCACATCAAAGAAAATAAGCAAATCGCCGACCATGAAAGGCTCAATGCATTACAGAAAGCGTTCGGTGACAAAGAGGAGCAATTTAGAGCTGAAAAACAAAGAAACTACAAACTTTTAACAAATGTACAAAGCCTAAAAGATGAGAAGAGGCTGTTACTTTGTCAGATAGAGAAGCAGAAAGGTAAGATCTTGGACATGCAGATTAAAAATGAAGAATTTACTGAGCAGAAGTCTCTTTTGCAATCCCAACTTGAGCAGCTCAGCTCTGAGGGAAAGACCAATTCAAGCCGGACTGAAAAACTCCAAAAAGATCTCAAGGAGAAGACTATGCAGAATCACAGACTGGAGGACAGAGAGAAAATGTTGAACAGCATGCTTCATGAAGCAGAAGCACAGATAAACAAACTTCTCAAAGAGAAAACTGAGGCAGAAGTCACTATAGCAAAGTCATTGAAGAAGATTGCTGTTCTTAAAGAAGAACTAAAACTTCTCAATGAAAAGTTGTCCAAAGCTGAGGTAGCAGTAGGTCAGAGCGAATCAAAGATCATTGAACTCAACGATACCATCACGTTACAGGGTGGAAGGATTAACACACTGGATAAAAATCTGGGTAAATCCGAGAGAAGAAACGAGTCAAAGAGACAGGAGCTGGAAAATCTTAAGATGCTGCTGAATCAAGCAAATGAAGTTTCTAAGAGTGTTGAGGCTGATCGTTTCAGGGAACAGGTCTTGTCTAACAAACAGCTGACAAAGTTGGAGGACGCAAATGAAGCTTTGGTTCGAGAAAGAGATTTAAACAAAGAAGAAATAAGACAGCTGCAGGAAAAGGTCCAGCACCTTCAGTTGGTGGAGAGTGAGCTACCATAGACTGTGATCAGTGGACGTAATGACGTTCGGCTCGAAGTGAAGCTTCCAGCAGATGCCCAGACCCCTAGTGTCTGGCTGCAGTATAGGTCATAAGCCCCGCCCCGTGCATTCCGGATATGAGACAGGAAAACTTTAAACCTGGTAGAAATGTTTCTCTCATCTTTATGCTAAGGTGGTATGATGATATCATTTGGCTGCATTATATTCAAGTTGTTTTTTTTTACAGAGGAGTTGGTTTTCATCAGTTATTGGACGTTAAAAAACTGAGTCATAAGTTTCGTTTTACAATAGTTGACAGCCGCTGCTTGTGAGTAGTTTTTATCTGGGATTTAAGAAACTTCAGGGAAGAGAGCCAAAAGGAGACTAAACCCTCTAAAAAAGTAGAAATAAATATTTTAATTTCTCTTTTTTACTCTGCTCCACCGGAAATTCTCTACTGCACAGACTCTGGCTGCACAATGGCAGCTAGAGAAAGGGTTTTTTTTGGCTTCAAACGTAGACTGTTGACAGGTGGAGCCACGCTGTCCATTCAATATACAATCTATGTGAGCTTCACCAAGAAAAACAAGCGCTGGACGAACAAGTCACATTTCTCCGCTGTCGCGCCTCACAGTTGTTCACATCCTCCATTAAAAAGGATATAAAACTGACTTACCTGAACTGGAAGTGTGGACTAAGGCCTCGCCGATGGAGAGTGAGGGAAAACAGAAATCTTCCTCGCACTTGTCGTCAGGAGGTTCTGAGGTACTGCAGAACGGATTTAGAAAGCAAAGATGAGGAGATCAGGAGGCTGAAGGCCATGCTCGCACGCCGGCCTGAGGACCGGCGGTACTTCGAGGTAAACTCGTCCACCTCCTCGTCCTTCGAGGTACTTCTGCCCTACCGTAAAGTTCGGTTCCGGTGACGAATGGTCCAGGAGTGGAAAAAGCTAAAGGAAGAGAACGATTGCCTCAATCTCCAGGTCAGAAAACTCATGCGGGAAGTGAAGCGACCTTTGCCTCCTATAGAAAAAAAGGACAAAGTCAAGAAAACCAGAGAAAAGCCATCAAGGTTAAGTCACTCCCATTTAAAGCGCTCCGAATCCAACTCACAGGTCTCCTCACCTGGTAGCAACTTTAATGTGATCTGTGAGGGGAGTCAGATAAGACCACGAAGGCTTCCCCCTTTATATCACAATGAAACCCCCTAAATTATAATGATCAGTCTTCGTCCAATATGCATGATTGTAGGGTTTACTGTGGGTACTACAGTTTCCCCATTACCCAAACACATTTTTTGTCAAATTCAAATATTAAATTGCACCCCCCACCCCATCTATTTGTGTCTGTGTGTGTGTGTGTGTCTCAGATAGCAGTCAGTTCTGGGCTGATTATGTCTACCATCCACCAGTGTGCCAGGGCTGCTGTTGCTGTTAAATAATTTAAACACAAGATTCATTCATCAAATGTAGCCAGCCGATCTTAGTTTGATTTTAAGGGATAAGTTCACAGGTCTGTCATAAAGCAAAACCCAAATGACCATTGAAAGCATTATTTCTGTCATAATTGTTTCCTCTGTCAGTACTAGTGGCTAAAACGTATATACTGTCGCAAATTTTGCTTATACAAAGTATATAACTAATCCTTGTTCCCTTTATAACTGAATTAAAATGTATAGTACGTGAAAATGTGCACCCATAACCTTTGGGGTTGAGTCCCAGAGGAGCAGGAAGGGAGGGGGGAGGCTCGGTTTTGGTTGTCACTCAAGTATCACGTTGCTCAACATTTCAAGTTAAAGTAATCCACAAATGTAAACCCCCTTCACCAAAGCAGAAATCTGAGTGAAACTCACTCAGAACGTTACATTATTTCAACTGCTGCTAAAATACACTTTTTAGAGTGCAGTTTAGGAGGGAGGAGTGATGCAGTTATCTATTCAAGTACTATTTAATGGATGCAACAATTGATTATCAGTAATTAAATACAAATGAATTCCAAAGGAGAATAAACCACTGTATGTTGATGATAATGAGCTCAGTGATTTAAAAAAAAGTTAGTGTCAAATGTACCAAATACATTATTGCTGTGAATGCAGCAAGGCATTCACAGCTTATGTTCTTCTGTGTCAAAAAAATTATTCCGCCCACTTTTTCAAATCGCTTCTCCTTCAACAAATTTCAACCCATTTTCACCATTCAAACTTCAAAACGTTCAGCTCATTAATTCAGAGATGCCTATGTTTTTGTTTGTCTGTTTAAGCTTCACTTTCCGAGATATTTCACTTTTTTCACGATTTTTCAAGCATAGAGAATGAATGGGAGCTCTTCAGATTTGGAATCATTCAGGTAATTACTTCAGCCTCATTCAGACCCTTCTCATTCAGTCATACTTTCAGCCAGAAACTTCATTCAACCTGCAAAATGTTCAACCATCATTTGGCTTTATTCAGTATATTTCAGCTTCTTTCTAGCATTTATAGTTTCTTCACAAAACTCCTTCAAAGGTCATGAAGTTTATCAGCCCTTGCAGCAGTTTAACATTGGTGTGTATGTGGTGGAATGTTCAAACTGTAGAGTGAGGATTTGAATTTTAGAGTGTGGACCAGGAGAGAAATCACCTGGAAACTTTTTGGATAAACAGGCATAGGGGCCACAAATTTCACTCCACATACACAAATTTGGGCTCAAAACATAGGTTATCTTGTTCTTCTTCTGATTAAGGACACTGGACACCAAAAGGACAAAGAACAAAGCCTGCAGGTGACCAACTGTCACAGAAAGTCATCATCTGTCCCCATGTGCTCTAATGTTAATTTTCAGGGGACTTTCTGAGAGATTAAGAAAAAGTAACACTTTTTTAACTCACATTTCTGGTAAAACCTGTGGCTTCACAGACATGAAATTTACATCAATAGATACTTCTGAGCCTTGTGAATCTCATGGTGGTTTTGTTTTTCTGCAAGCTCTTAAGGATTTTGCGCAGCTAGAGGAGATTCACACCCTGTCCACCTCCTTGAATCCAGCTCCTCATCAACTGTCTGTCAGTTAAATCAAACAGCTGCAGCTTCAAACAGCCTAACGAGCAGGTTACCATGGAGACCTGTGATCTGACACACCTGTTTATACCTACAGATCAAAACACTGATGAAGAAAGATACTCAAGTGATTGTTTCTCTGCATCACTGACCAACACACAGCACACCAGCACACCAAACATATACCCACACACAAACACACCAAACACACTCACACACAACACATACAAGCATATTAACCATGTACACACTAAACACACACACAAGCTCTCTCTCTCTCTCACACACACACACACATACACTTCACTGTCTCAAACATCTGATAATTCTGATAATTCCCACACAACTTCTAGGGATAAAAAATTCTTTCATTGTGATTCATTGATTTCCTTTTTTTTCCCATTTATTCTTCAATTCACCCATTCATATTTTCATTTTGGACATTATTTCACATCCTTTCAGCCAAGTCTTCATGTTCATGTTTGTGAGTTCTCCTTCAACATTTTGCATTCAGCAGTTCAGAGCAAGCTTTTTCAAGATTCATTCAACCATTTTCAGATAAAGTCAGTCATTCAGCATATTCAGGATTCTGCATTAGCAGTTCAGCGCAAGCTGCTTCTGCATTCACAGCGCAATTTCTTCAGGAATTGCTTTTCTAGTTATCCAAGTCATTTCAACATGTCAGGATGTCTGTGATTTGTCAGCGCTGAAGTACAATTATTTAAATTGCACAGTCAGTGAAGTAAGTCTATACTCACTGAAAAGAAGAAAACTGCTTAACTTGAAATAAAAGTCCAAACAGAGTCAAAATTTTAAAACATTTCTAGGGTATTCTATTGTTTTCCCACATTTCATTTTGATGGTAATGGCTGATATGCTGTACAAAGTTAGTTCTTTATCTCTCATCCTGACACAACATTCATCAATGTGATCCAAACAGTAGTGAGTAATGAAAAACTGACTCATGAGTTACTTTGAAATGTAACTAGTTACTTTTACAATGTAGTTACTCAGTTACTAACTCAGTTACTTACTCAGCAAAAACACTGGGCTCAGAGGGGTAATTAAATAAAGTAGTCCAGTTTATTTTGATCACAAAAGTCTTAAATTCTTCTTGTTAAAATGCCCCCCCCCCCCCCAGGTTAATACCTGTTCTAAGTGGAAATGTAATAAATAACATCTGAAGTATCGTTAAGTGTACCTAATTATGGACTTAATTTCAACTGTGATGTCATAACAACAAAGTTCCCTCTAAGACAGGGCCCATCAATCATGTTCCAACCAATGAGAATCGTCCATCAGTTTGAAAGATGCAAAACAGGACACAGAACTGATCATAGATACATATAGAAGGCTAGATGCCTCAAGGCAGAGTCCTAATAAAGACCTTTTTGAGTATAAATTAACAACTTGTGATATATTCTGATCATGTCTGAAAAGCACAGACATTTGAGGTTCAGTTAAAAGGAGATTTGCTCAATAGAAAGACTTACCCAAACAGCAGTTCACTTACTGCTTCTCTAACTTAACGTCCCGAAGCCTGTCAGTCACAACCAAGTCATGAAATATTTATTTGGCTGTTGAGATCACTTCAAACAAAAAAATGTGGCTTCTCGTGTTTATATTTGTGAATCAGACAGGGTCAAAAATGTAAATATTAAATTAGTTTTTTTTTCCACAAAGTATGTCTTTGATAAAAATGCGTTTTTCCGGGCTTTTTGTCAGAAATGTTGCTTTTTCTAGAAAATGGCCGATATTCAAATGGTGATAACTCAAACACTAACGAAGATTAAATAAATCTGTTTTCTGAATTTAAAAGCTGAAACCCTCTTCTTTCTTTTGGTGTATTTACCATACACAGAAACCAAACACAACATTTTCAGTGGGCCTTCAAAGATTAAATCATAGATTAGTCAGAATGATCAAAAACGCTGTCGCTAGCTGGCAATTTATCATCAACACCCTGGTGGGGAAAGAGTTAATTAGGAAACAACACAACCAATTTCAGCCAAAGCTGTGATCAACCCTGACAGATCTCCTCAAGAAGCCTTTAAGGTAACTGAAACAGGTAAGGGACAGAAAATGCTGTTCTCCCTGTGACTTACCTTTATTTGTGCCATCTGATGACGACTCACACAGAGGGGTTGTTTTTGTGCAGCTAATCAGGCACAAACAAATCCTTTTGCTGTCAAAACAAAAAAAAAAAGAGGAAAAATAATCAGTCTTTCAAAACAAGAGGTAACTTTATATAAGCTCAGTCCACGGGACAAGGGCGTGCTTTTATGCAAGGTTAGAAGAAAAAAGAACAGTTATTTAGAGAAGCTCAAAAATGAGTCACACAAAAACTGCATCCAACATGGGAAAAACAATACAAAGAGACTTTCTGAGAACATTTCCAGAAATATAGAGAAAAATACAGTGCTCATGAAGGTACTGTTTGGTGGAAAATTGAAAACTTTAAGAGACTGAAATATAATTCCAAGGCCCTCTTTCAACAGAGGAAAAAAATGTAAGTGGGTCCCTGAAAAATCTCCTGAATTTGTTTGAACAATTTATCCATCCCAGCAGCCTCCACACTGTTTCTTTCCTTTCACTTCACCTTGCTTATACTCTCTATTTACTTCAACTGAAACATTTTGTGCTCGGGACATTTTCTGCAGGTCCTGGGGTAAACATTCATCACACAAGATCATGGTTGTTGTTTTTTTAATTATTTTTTATCTTGGCTAAGAAATTAGTACAGTCCTTGGAGAAGATATTCTAGATAGAAATTTTTAGGGTGTGAGATGAGCTTGAAGTGCTTATTTCATCACCAGAACATTAATAGATGAGAACAAATCACCAACCATTCACACACAGGCATTTCAACACTACTACCAAAGGGCCCCCCCCAGCATTTCTAAGTAAATAATACATTAATTATTCAGTTGAAGTGATCTTGTTGTTCAGACCACTACCACCTGCCTCGTTCATCTGTTTACATTATATTTAGTCACTGATGGCAGAGGATGATATTTCAGGAACCATCAGTATGAAGTAAATGCCTTCTTACACAGTGACATTGCTGAATGTGCAGCCAGGAGCAACCTGGGGTTCAGTGTTGACTGTGGGCATATATTGAATGTAGGAGTCAAGCTTGGACCACATCCCCCCCTAGTTGAAAGGCAAGTGACTCTGCTCCTGTGCCGCAGCCTCCCTCCCAAGGGAATGGTCTGTATGGAAATGAATGAATAAGGAAACAGGAGCATTTTTTTTTTTTCAAACAAACAAAACAGCTTACCTGTGAAGCTTTGAAAAGGTGTGAAGGGGTGTCCAAACTTCTAAACCAAAGGGAAAATACTGTGAAAATGACCAAGAGCCAACAGCTCGTATGGACATGCTCATTAACAGTGAAAGTAACAAATGAATGCTCAATTTGAGAACTATTTTGATTTGGTAGTTCCTGTTAGAAACAAACAAACAAAAGAAAAAAATAACCAAACCAAAAACTGTCTCCAAGTTTAGTCAAACATGCCAGCGTTATTATTGCAGACCTATGAAATAAAACCAAACCTTGGAAAAATATGTCATTTTTTATGGCAGGTTCAGGATCTGGAATTTATCACATTTGTTTATAAGACCATTGTAAGAACATTTTCAACCCCAAATATTTCTGATCCTGCATTCTGAACCATGTTTTGCATCAACTTTTGTCTTTTCTTCACCATTTCTTAACTCAAATTCAGTCTTTTGTCCTCTCATGTGTTATTTGCTTTTTGCTTTTTGAAGTGGCCTATGCACAGTCCAAATTTTTGTGCGGTGTTACCGGATATATATACTTTATTTTTTTTTTCAAACTCTTGACAGAAACTGTAAATTTTAATAATTAGAACATGATTAATTTAAGTTACAAAATTAATGCATACTAAAATGAAAGCTGGGGGCCGCAAAAAAATAGATGGCAGGCCATGATTGGCCCTGGGGCCTTAGTTTGGACATCCCTGTACTAAGGGCTTTTCACCTTGCAATCCCATGTTGATGTCTAAACTCTCTGTTTAAACACTTTTTGTGTGGTTTGTGGTTATTTTTTTGCTTTCTAATACTTTTAGGGTGCTACTAGCACAGTTTTTGACATCGAGCTGCTCCTATTGTAAGAAAACGATGACTATGACAGCAGTGTTTTTATTCTTTTCCTTGTTAAATTAGACTGGGCCCAGGCACCTTGTCAGTGCCTCACTGAGTAGAATGAGGTGTTTGTGTTGATACTCATTTCTCACAGGAAATGGCTGTCATACATGTCAAGATGATGATTTATCTAACATTTTCAGTGGTCTCTTAATTTTTATTTTACCTTAGCTGGGTTTTTCCTTATTCCAGCTCTTCGTGTTTGTGGCTGTTTGAAGAAAGAAACACGCCGCGCAGTCATGCTGAGAGGAAAAAAGAGGTTTTTGTTGGGGGAGTAGGAGGGAAGGAACATGTCAGGAACAGAGTCTAAGCACGACTCACATCCTTTTTACAGCATCACCTCAACAAAACACAAACACCCCTGCAGAGCCTCTGTGATCCTCATCATCCCGTCACCACCCAGTCTGAAGGTGTATTTTAGTCATATTCATCTTTCATGTGAAAATATTTCAGTCCTGACAGAGTGAGGGGGAAATGAGAGGATTGAATGAGTGTATCATCAATGCAGAGTTAAAACCAGGCCTCAGATTGAAGGCAGGAACCTTACACAAACACATCCAGCTTGAATAAACTTGGCTCCTTCGATGAGCGGTTGCTGAACTGTTTTTATGTCGTGTGTTCAGTTCGCCCCTCCGCTGTGATTTTTTTCTGCAAAGAGCAAGAAATGTTCGGTCACTGTGATCTGAGAAAGAAGGAACAGTCTGTGTGGACCTCAGCCTGTCACATAACTTTCAAAGCTCAACAAAGTTTCTGTGCATGAAAAACTCCATGGTCTCACATATAAAGCTCCACAGGTTGAAAGGTAAAGTTTAACAAAGTTGCAAAAACATGATTTTAAACACAAATAATAAAGACACTTCTGGGCTCTTGATAGATGAATAAGTTTTTGAATTGATTTGTTTGGTGCTACTGTGCGTCCTCATTGTGTGCAGAAGATACCGTTAATGCACTTTGACATTACATGGAGTGGCAAAGCATTGAATACCTTATAAAAAAGGGAGTGCCATTGCTGTGAATATTAAGAATTAAGCTTAATAACTGATATTTGTGTTTTGTCCCCCCCCCCCCCCCTGCTCGGCCATCTTGCAAACAGACGCAGTGTATCTAGGGACATTTCTCATACTCCTTCCTTTCAAGTGAGGCCCTGGCTTGTTTTCGTTTCAAGGGCTGTGTAGCTCTTCCCCTTAAAGAGCATATTGCAGGTAAAAAAAAAAAATTGGATAAACACTTAATATGGTCTGAAAGTAGTAATAGAATAAGTAATAGAGTAAGTCAAACACTGATTTTTTTTAATTAATCGTGACAAAAAGGCACAAATTTAGAGGATGAGGTAGCTATTTTCAGTGTCCCTGTTCAAAAAGCTACTTCATCCTTTGCCGCGTCATTTGACGTCATCCAGGGGACGAGCGTTTTCAGCCTCAGCTCTGATCCAATGTGTTTGATAGGAGAAAGTGAGTGAGAGCGGGGATTTTGAGTCGTGTTTCTACAAGTTTTTTATTTGATTTGATCGTTCATTGGGATGGTTCAATGATGCATTCTTACACTGGATGCAAAAATAGCGACTTAGCAGGAAATCAAGTCAATCTTTTCCCCAAAAGGAGGAAAAAGTTAGCTTACGGAGAATTGGAGCACCCCTTCACTAAATGTAAACATGCAACACCAAGGGCTAAGGGGGTAGAATTGGGATTGGGCCAATGACACCATGTGGCTGCTGCATTCATCCTGTCCTATGTCCCAAAAACATCTACTGTTCTTCATTACACACAAGTACAGTACAGGCTAGGGGTGTAACGGTTACCAGTGTTACGATGAACCCCGGTAAAAACGCTGACGGTAACCGCCGTCATGTCAAAAACCACGGTTTCCCAACTTGATCAGGATCTTCTCAACAAGCCACTCAGGAGCGCTGTGTAGCCTCCACTTTCCGTCTAAACTTTATTTAGATTAGAAATTGAATCATGGCGGAAGGGGGAGGCGACAGCGTTCAGGACATTTTTCATCCCTGTGACCCCCAATTCACACATAAAGCGTCTGCTCCGCCAAAAGTCAGCGCCGCGCGCTACGCTGCACTGAGCTCCACTCTTTTCAATCAAAGCGTTCACAGAGCGCGCACCACTGAGTGTCTGCTCCCCGAGACACTGACAGCAGCTCCCAACTGTTCACTGCGAGTCTGTTTTTGCCCGACTGTACCGCACAAACGTGTTCTGTAGAGCAGGTCGTATAAGACAGGAAAAAGCTTTGAAACAAACAAAGCATCCGATCATTTCAAAATAAAAACACCATGTTCCTGCTCTTAACTTGGGTAGACACTTGAGCAAACAAACAAACAGAAAACAATGTGTTTATGCAGCTGCGTCTAAAAATGCAAAAGAACAGCTTGAATTTTTTGGATTTGTATAATTTCAACTCCTGGAAATGTTCCTGACAATCAGCTGTTTACATTAGTTATTCTGAAGTGTCTGCTCAAGTTGGGAGCAGGAACACGGTGTTTTATTTTGAAATAATCGGATGCTTTGTTTGTTTTCCTGTTTGGTGCTCTGCTCTGCAGAACATGTTTCCGCGGTACAGTTGGGCGAAAACAGCTGTATACATGCTGAACCCTTGCTCCTATGATGTTAATAATTGCTCTTTTGATAAGGTTTTGCCTATATTTTTGAAATATAGTCAACACTGTTAGTTTGTTTTCAACTATTTTAATTTGTTTAGGTCTATCAGTGCTTTCTGAAAATATTGAACACATTTTTAAAAATACCGCGATAATACCGAAAACCGTGGTAATTTTGGTCACAATAACCGTGAGCTTAAATTTTCATACCGTGACAACCCTAGTACAGGCCAAAAGTTTGGACACACCTTCTCATTCAATGCGTTTTCTTTATTTTCATGACTGTTTTCTGGACTGACTGACCTTCATTTCTTAGGCTCGATTAAACGGAGACAATCAAAACTGTAGATGCAAAAGTGCCGCAAAAGTGGCATATCGTCCTCAAGTTCTCTCTGCGTTTAGACGAGCGTCCTCAGGAGATGCAACAGTGGGTGAAATTCGACCGCAAGCCGCTAGGTGGTGCTGTGATAGAACGCCGGCATACGCCCATATAAGAACATGCATGCGTAACATAGTCCATTTCTGTTCTGTTCCCCAGATGAATGTGATGTCTTTTGCCGTTTAGACGAACAGCGTAACCAACAATGGTCTTCAAAACGCTCCACTGTGGAGGGAGTATTGAGATTCTTGCAGATTCACTCCCCCCGTGGCGCAATCGCAGTGTGAACAAAAGGCCCTTCTGAGAAAATACTCTGTAAAGTAATGATGGCCACTGGTTTTTCTTTAGTTAGCTGATTGGTTCTTGCCATAATATGAATTTTAACAGTTGTCCAATAGGGCTGTTGACTGTGTATTAACCTGACTTCTGCACAGCACAACTGATGGTCCCAACCCCATTGATAAAGTAAGAAATTCCACTAATTAACCCTGATAAGGCACAGCTGTGAAGAGAAAACCATTTCAGGTGACGACCTCTTGAAAAATGCCATAAGTGTACAAAGCAGTATTCAGAGTAAAAGGTTGCTATTTTGAAGAAACTAGAAATAAAACATGTTTTCAGTTATTTCACCTTTTTTTGTTAAGTACATAACTCCACATGTGTTCATTCATAGTTTTGATGCCATCAGTGAGACTCTTCAATGTAAATAGTCATGAAAATAAAGAAGGTGTGTCCAAACTTTTGGCCTGTACTGTATATCTGCAGTGTTTTCACATTTAAACTTACATTTTGGTCCTATGGTTTCTGTATTAGTCTCATTTATAACTTCACAACCGTGATTATATTAGTGTCCAGTCTTGTGAGATCTGTTCAGGATAATGAAGGCGAGGCAGCACTGAAGAAATGTGTATGTAGAGGACTTTCATTGTCATTATTTATACATATATTGTCATAATGAAAGTGACTTGTTGGAAACGTCTGTCAGTAAAAGTTGATATTTAGTGAGATGAAAAGTGGGAGAGGCATCAATATGTAACTGAAGGCTTCAAGTCACCTCACCATCAGTGCTGCCAGTTTCCCCTGTCTCCCAAATGTTTGAAAGCAAGCTTTATAAATGAGGCCCCTGGTCTTTTAAACTCCCCCTGTTTCTGCTCCGTTACATAACTCACCACACAGCTATTAATGACCAACACTGTCCACAAATCCCTGCTGACCTCAACACACCAAGACCAACTAAGGATTTTTTCAGCAGCACCATAATAAGGGCCATTGTGTTTCCCTGCTACTGAAAAACAGAATAAATTACATACATATTCTTTTCATCTTCAGCAGGAAGCCCATCACCCTTTTTTTCTAGGTACAGTTATTCACTTGAAAGAAATGAACAGACCATTATAAAAACAACTCCAAACATTGTGTGGTTAGAACCATTGACTGTATATAGAATGGACAGCGTGCTTCCGCCTGTCACCGTTCTACGATTTTGAAGCCAAAAAACCCTGTTTCTCTAGCCGCCATTGTGCAGCCAGAGTCTGCGCAGTAGAGAATTTCCGGTGGAGCAGAGTAAAAAAGAGAAATAAAAATATTTATTTCTTCTTCCTCAGAAGGTTTAGTCTCCTTTTGGCTCTTTCCTGAAGTTTCTTATATCCCCAGTAAAAACTACTCACGAACGGCATCTGTCAACTATTGTAAAACGAAACTTAAATCGCGGTTTTTAACGTCCAATAACTAATGAGAAACCAACTTCTCAGTAAAAAAAACACCTGAACACCATGCAGCCAGATGACATCGTCATACTACCTTAGCGTAAGGATGAGAGAAACGTTTCTACGAGGTATCGTCATTTTTTTAAGTTTTCCCGGCTCATATTTGGAATACATGGGGAGGCGGGGCTTATGACCTATACTGCAGCCAGACACCAGGGGGCGGGGCATCTGCTGGAGGCTTCAGTTTGAGCCGAACGTAGTTACATCCACTCATTATACAGTCTATGGTTAGAACTATTGTGAAGTGTTGATATTTTTGGCTGAACATCACTTACAGTATATATTTTTGATTAAAAATTCTGCCTTCACTATTCTTATTCATATCATCAGATCATTCTAAATCTAGGTCTGATGTCAGGGATTGTTTCTCTCAGATCTGGATTTGTCGTTTTTTCTGGCTTTCCTGGGAGTTATAATAACAAACGCTCCTCTCTGAAGGCACTCCAATCCTTCCCCTCCTTGTACCTGATCCACCAGAAAAAAATCATCGTATTATTATCAGATTTTTTCCTCTGACTTCTGCTTCTGTTTCAACCTTCTGTAGTCACAGCCTTTCAATTTTTTTTCATCCTGAGCTGATGAGCCCGAGGTCCCTGGTATTGATCTTTAAATGGGTGATGAAAAAGGCCAATGCCTGCTGGTCTACTGGACAGCCTTGGCTCAATTGGCAGTGTCCTCTCTGATTACAGCCCATGGTCTGGAAACGTAATCCACTTGAGGCATCACTCTGACTGTCAGCAGGAGCAGCAGATACAGGCCTAATACAGGTTCATTTTTACTTTCATAGGATCTACAAAGTATTAAAAACAACATCCTTCTTCATTCACACAGGTTTTACAGAAGCTATTATTCTCGTGAAGTTTAACAGGACATCTTAGATCTTCTGGATAATTATTGTTGCCAATTTTAGATGTTTTTGCCCTGATATCTTTCACACTGCAAATAAAAAAAGAAAAATTAGCTAGTCTTGTGCGGCACAACAAAATTTGGTATTGATTCAATACTGAGTGAATGAAGAGCCAGTATCACGAGTATTGATACAGATGCTTTTTACATAGAAAAGCAGCTTGTCGAAAGGAATCAAAAATAACACAGAACCACTAAAACTAAGGTTTCTGTTCATGGATGAAAGTATAAAACTAATTTGTCAACCAGGAAATGCTAATGTGCTTGAATTTTTTCTGCTTTGATGTAAAAAAGTACAATAGAATATTTATGTATTGTAACGGATTGGGTGGGGTGTTAATGTTGTGTTATTGTGTTAAATGTGTTATTGTTATAAGTTATGGATGTGAATTACGAGTATAACAGGAGTTATGTGTGTTATATTCATAAGTTGTTGTGTGATTTGGATTTCCAAGGGTCAGTGAATGCATCACAAGGAGGCGGTTCAAGTGTGTGTTTTGGTGTGGGGTTTTTTCCTATGTGTGAGAGTAGTCGGATTCCCTCAGGCTGTTCGGAAAAGCATTATTATGACTGTATCGGCGTGGTTACGGCCTACAGTGACCAGTTTAGGTCTTTAATAAACTGTCGACCTGAGACCTCTTCAGTCTCGCCTTTCCCTGACGTTACAGTATTAAAAAAACAATTGTAGCTACTATTTTTTTAATAATGGTAGATGAACCATTCCAGAGGCATGAAAAAATGTTAAGGCCATGATTACTATACTGATAATTCAGGGCAGCAGAGGTAAACAACTTACACTGTGTGATGGTCTGATATTTTTTTAAGCCCTGTGTTGTGGATTTTTTTGATTAAAGTAAGCAATTTAACCTACTGAAGGGTAAATTCTCAGATATCCTTACATATAGATGCCAGCTGTCGCGTTTGTCAGACGGCTGTCTCCAGGAGAAGACAAGGCCATAAACAAAAAATGTTGTTCTCCTGTGTCCAGGCTATTCAAAGCACACAGCAGCTGAGCTGACCCACAGATTTCTGGACTCTGACGATTTCAATGTTCTCACATTATCAATTTGAACTTGTGTAAGACTAGATCCTAACAGGTCCTGAGTAATTCCTTCAATTCCAGGTTTACACTGTCAATTTGCTGATGTTCATTTGACTTCATGGACCCAAACTTGTAAGATGTAATACCAGATATTATCTGTACCCCTCCTCATTGATCAGGTGGTATCCTGTCCCCCCTACAAGGCCCTGCTGCACCAAATGACAGCCAATCACCAATGGAGAAGGGACGTCCACAGGGTTCTTAAGGGAGAGGGGCTCTTTCTACATGGGGGGGTTTTCTACACAGGTTTTTGGGATGGAGAGGTTATGTTGGAAGAAAGGATGAGGGTTTTTAGGCTAAGAGTTTTGTTAGAAGGTTTAGGAAATGCAAGCGGTTTCTTTTCAGTCGTTGTTCATGTTGTTTAGTGTTATCAGTTGGTACAGAATGTTTAACGTGCTGCAAATCTTTCAACCCAGAAGCTTTGTTTAAGATGGCTAGAGTTGAATAAACTTTTTCTGGATTCAAGCTGGATGGACTCTCCTGCTGATTTGGACTCCTCTTTACATCATTGTTTCATGGGTAAATGTCTTAGAATTAGGAGACCTAGAATGAGAAATTATGCAGTAGAACTAGGGGTTAGGGAAGGGGATTAGGCACCCCAAACCTAGCCCCAAACAGGCGGCGGCAGAATTGCAAAGTTCCGAGGGCACGTTAAAGACGTTCTATAGTGCTGGGGAGAGGACTGAAGGCCCCCGTGTCTGATGAAGTATGAATGAACATACTGCCGTGGCACCGTCTAGTCGGCGCACTGGTCGCATGTAGGTGTGTGGGCCAGGCGTGGTACGTGGGTGACAGCCCACACCTAGCAGAGGGGCTCAAAAGGTTACCTCTGTGAACAGGCAAGGCTGGTGAAAACGGTCAAAGTTCCTATAGCCCATAGTGAAGTGGGGTAGGGATCAGACCGTCAGTTCCCAACTGGGCGGCTTGTAACCACTACAGGGTCCTGCTTCATGGACTGGGGATCGCTATCGACTGGGTCACCGGCCGGTCGGGTCGCAAAAGGCAGTAAGTCCATCTTTATGGCCGCCACGCTCGGCTCAATGTACAGTCAGGCCACTACAAGCTGAAACCGAGTGAGTTAGTAGGCGAGTAGTGCTTCTGTGATCAGTGTTTTTGAAAAGAAAACACTGGGAAGCAGAAGGCTGAGTTGTCAATCCAGGGGAGCCTGGGCGGAGACCTCAGTGGAAAGGGGTCTAGCCTGGGACTGCGCCCTGGGAGAGGGAGGTCCGAAAGACCTAAGTGAAAAGTATAATCTGTGGAAATTAATAGAAAATGTTTTGCAGGGACTTATGCATTTTTAAAAGANGTCAAAGTTCCTATAGCCCATAGCGAAATGGGGTAGGGATCAGACCGTCGGTTCCCAACTGAGTGGCTAGTAACCACTACGGGGTCCTGCTTCATGGACTGGGGATCGCTATCGACTGGGTCACCGGCCGGTCGGGTCGCAGAGGGCAGTAAGACCATGTTGATGGCCGCCGCGCTCGGCTCAATGTACAGTCAGGCCACTACAAGCTGAAACCGAGTGAGTTAGTAGGCGAGTAGTGCTTCTGTGATCAGTGTTTTTGAAAAGAAAACACTGGGAAGCAGAAGGCTGAGTTGTCAATCCAGGGGAGCCTGGGCGGAGACCTCAGTGGAAAGGGGTCTAGCCTGGGACTGCGCCCTGGGAGAGGGAGGTCCGAAAGACCTAAGTGCCTCCCCCACCTTATATTAAAGTAACAGATTCAACAAGTAACAAGCGAGCCCGAAAATTAGATTCAACAGAAGAACAAAAATATTGTTACTTTACATCAAAAAGGACAAAAATTACCTTAGTTTTTCACTGATAAAATAATTGGATTGTGATTGATGTGTAAAAGAAACTTATGACATGATACAATCATATTTAAGGAGACTCTAGTTTCTAAAGCCCTGCTAGCATATACCACTATTTTTAAGTATTATAAACTAAACAAAGTTGTAGAAAAACACACTGAGTGACTGAGCAAATTGTCTCATTACAAAGACTGCCAATTCTGTTAGGTTTACAATGATGAAGAAAGTAGGTTTTTATTTTCAAATTCAACTCTGTTAATACTTTTTTAAATTCTAAAGTGTGATTTGCACGCGACTCAGGCATTGTTGTGAAAGCCACTTATTCTTCAGATGTCATTATAACCACAGAAATCTCTAAAATGAGCTGCCAATGTGTTCAACACCGGGGCCACTCCTGCTGCCGTTTGCTAATGCTAGCATCATTAAACAGGTGTCATCATGAGCCTTAAATTTATACCGCAACCAGTGCACATAATCACTTTTCTACAAAGCGTGCACATAGGTCAACTATCTCAAAGTTTAAGTTCTTCATATTTAGTCCAACTAATTTGCTGTTTGAGTTGGATATTTGAACGACGTCACCGTTTACCTCTCGTGCTAATGCTATCGCTACTTGTCCAGACGCTGTGAACCATTCAGAGTTTACACAACTGAAGCTGTACATCACATCAGTCTAACACCAGTATAACACTAATTAAAAAATGTTTCAAGAATAAATTAAAGTGGTGAGCTATGCTGCTGGTTGGTTCACATAGAAACCACTTCTTGTGGCGCACTTGAAAGTGAGGTTGCAAAAACAGTTCATAATGAACGGTGACCAATGTGGGGATTGAGCTAAGCTTGGTATGCACGACGAGCCTGTCACTGTATCGCTAAATCACAATTCACCACAAAAATATTTTCACTCACCAAATAACCGCAACAAGAAAGACGATCATGGCGAGGATTCTCGCTGTGGTAGCGTTTTCCAGCTGCAGCTGAGCTTGTCCGTGCATGAGGCAGAAAGCCGAGGATAGAGGCAGGGAGTTATGCGCGAGTCTGAACGATCAACCAGTGATAACAGAAGCTAGCCAATGCTGTGCTCCACTCGAAGATAGTGCTAAGCAGAGGCGTAGTGATGCGTGCATTTTGGAATAATGAAGTAAAGTGGTGGCAGAGGCTGGGAGATAATCTTTGAAGTAGCATTGGAAACTTTTAAAAAGCCAAAAAGAAAGAAAAAATGTCAAGGCCTGCAGTTTTTATAATTGAACTGTTATTTCAGGTTGCCTTTTATTTACAACAAACCTCGCTACTTAAGTTAAATGATATGAAATGTGTCAAATTTAATATTATTTTCAATTTGATTTTTAAAACTGTTCTTCTAGCAAAGAATCATCAGTTATTGTATGTAAGAGATGTTTTTGTAGTGACAGGAAAACAAAAAAGGAAAGTTCAAATAAATATATAGCATTTTACTGCCAAAAAATCCACAAGTCCTAAATACTTGATTTGTTTAAAACAAGTACACTCAAGACAATTAGGTTAATTAACTTTTGTTCAAAAATCACTAACATCTTGCTTATAATAAGTGCTAATAACAAGTTACCAAAACTGAGTTCGTTCAACCCAGTATTTCTGAGTGATATGAATATTTGTTTTTACAGTGTACTAGCACCCCGTATCAAAATGTATTCAGCTAAATCTACACCATAGGTAACAGAGTGCATATCTTTGTTTTCAAAACTTATTGTCTTGTTGTCAAATCTTACCATTTTGTATTGTTCATCCTAAGGCTCTGGGCTGCTGACCAGGTGAGACCTGTGCTTACAAAAGCAGGACATCAATCCATGGCCCTCACATTAGTCCCCTGAGCCTATTTTTCATCAGGAAGCACAAAACATCCAAAGCCGTCTGCCTGCACCTGTAGATTGATAGTATCTCTGTCAGCTTCAGTTGCTTGGAGCAACCAGAAATAAACCAGTACTTCAGCAGCTTCAAGGACAGAAAAAATAAGACAAAAAGTATTTAAAATGTTAAGTACCCATCATGCCTTATGAGTGGGGTGGAAATACATCTCCCTGCTGCTGTATAAACAATCATTTCTTCTCTAGTTAGGCAGCCATAAAAGCACCTGAACTGCCCCCCACAGATTTAAAAATTCCATGTGGCTGGCAACTTTATGAATCCAGCACTGAGTCAGTTCTTACAACAGGCTTTAACAGTTCTACAGAGACCACCAGAGAGAGACCACGAGAAAGACCTAGAGAGAAAGAGGAACTGTGGTGGAGAAGCAGCACAATGAGGCCTGTTTGCACCAACACTGTCAGTTTGAGATTCTGGACACACACAAACGCTCACACACACATACAGTTAGCTGGTCAGCAGCGGGATGAACAGGGCAATAGTTATTGATTTCAGCTTGTTGTTGTTTGCAAGGCTAGCTTGTCATAGCTGCTCTCCAGATGATATCCTGATAGGCTGCACACAGCAACAACGAAAGTCATTTCATCTGCTGGGAAGAGCAGAGGATTTAAAGACAGGCCGCTCAAAGGCAACCATTTCAAAAGGTTAAACCTGCAGCTGGCTCACTGCAATCCAGAGGACAGAAAAATAAATGTTTTCCAATAAAAACCAGAGACCCACATTTTCCCGCCTTTGTTCTGCCACAGATACATCAGGGCTTCTCAATCATCTGTTCAAATAATGATGTCTCAACAGTTCAGCCACTGCAAGACTCAGATCCAGCTGACAGATACACATTATTCTGCTTTCAAAGAGGCTGACACACACAAGACATAGGAACACAACTGTACAGGCTTTAAGAGCATTTACACAAAATACAAGTATGAAATTAAATCTGTGCAGACATCCACAAGTGACGCTTCTGCACATTTCCTATGAGGATACAAATAAAACCACTACAACTGGCGCACACGGCTTCACAAGAACAAAGAGTGAAATCTGTGTGTGTGTGCTCACTTTCAAAAGGTCTGTGATTCAGGGACAATGGTGCAGACTGACAGCTTTGTCCTCTGACAGCTAAAGCCACCCGTGAGTTTTTACACTGAGTGCATTTGCCCTCAGTTCAGTCGTTCACTGGAAGGCATTTTGTCAACACAGTAAACTCAATGCAGACCCAAGTCTAAAGACCATGAAGTGGAGAAAGCTGCTGCAGGATTCATGGATGCAAAGCTTGAATTAGCCATGTGGACAGATGTGTTGGGTCAGAATAAAGCATGGAGTCTGTTCTGTCAGAGCTCAGAGGCCACAGCACATCTGCAGCAGATTCAGCCCCAACATGATCCTTTTATGACAGCTGAGCAGCTAAATGTTACTCCTTCATTATATTTTGTTTCTAAATAGGAGGTCAGTTTATATCTGCTCCCTTTCATATCTGTCAGGAGAAGAAGACCAGCACTCAAAGGCAGTCCATGTCGGCAGAAACCCCATCATGTCTCTATAAAATCTCCCAGTCTAAAATGAGAGTTTGATAGAAAATTCTTCCTTCTGGTGTTTTTTTTTTTTTTTTTTTTTTTAAAGTTATTTTTTTCAGCTTTTTGTGCCTTTATTATATAGAGGAGGACAGTGGATAGTGTCGGAAAGGGGAGAGAGAGTGGGGAGTGACATGCGGGAAATTGGCCACAGGTCGGATTCGAACCCGGGCCGCCCGCTCGAGGACATAGCCTCATGGTGCGCAGCCATATCCACTCGGCCATCCGCGCCCCTTCCTTCTGGTGTTTTGACTAGAAGACCAAACAAACATTTCAAAAATTAAAGCCTGAATTTAAAGTTTTGATGAAAAATGTTACCAGGCTAAATCTCAACATTTGGTTTCATTTGTGTTCAGAGAAGCCTGCACAAATGTAAGAGAGTCCTGACGGGGAATGAATCTGAGGTCAGATAAGAATCAGCCATCATACTGCCAACAGAAATAAAGCTCATTTCCATTAATCCAGTATTTGGGATCGCAGCCTTGTTGACTTCACTGGAATCTGCAAGAAATCACCAAATGTGTCTTTTCCCTAGTATTTACATGTGGTCCACTGTCCAGATGCAGAAATATTGACCGTGCAACTGGTGCAGCTTCATTGGGGCCAAGAAAAAAAAACCAGAAACATCTGTCCAGAACTGCCACAGGTCTCTGTATTTGTGAATGGAATAGCTTGAGGTGTTTCAGAGGCAAGGCTGAGTGGCTGGTACGGGAGCAGTGTGGGTGTTCACTCCTGTTTAGAGCCAAGAAGGGGACACAAAAAAAAAAAAAAAAAAAAAAAAAAAAAAAAAAAAAAAAAAAAAAATCCCAAATACAGATATAGTTTCTGCACAGGGAGGCCAAAATGTTTCTTTTACTGTGACACTGTTTGACACTCTATGCATGAACAGAGAGTGAGTTGAGACTGATGTTTATGAGTGTTGGGGCTGCTCTCTGTGTTAATTCAAATGAAGGGGGATCTGTGCTTCATAGCTTTAACTTATTATGTCACCCTGAGCTGATTTTACTTTGAATTATGACTTTCGTGCCATATGTCTGTGTTACAGAAAGCACAGACGGTTGGGCTCTTTCAGCCCTCAAACAGGTGTGGACAGGGGGAACAGTCGCCACATCTGCAGAGCGGAGCTTTCCTTTTACTCTGAAAGTAATTTGAATTTACTGCTCGAGCTCGCCTCCTTACAACTCCCCCGTTTCTCTGCTCCGGGGCAAAACGGCCCCTCTCCAAGAGTTCCAGGGTTCCAAATCTTAGTTCACCTGCTGTTTTCATAAGTATAAGATGATGCTTGCACACACGCACACACACACTTACATGCGAACACAGAGCAGTTTTAAGAGCATCTGCGTAAACAAAGATCACATTGTGATGATGAATCTGTTCAATAAGAAACTAATGATCCTGTGTCAGCAGAGTCTACACCGTGTGAAGCTCTCAGTTAAAACACTTCACACCATCATCAGCCCTTTCTCTCTGGAACACTGACACCATGTCTAGACCACAAGTGTATCAGACACATTATTTGCCCACACATTTGGTGCAGCAGATACACCCTAAATCTCATTCCGTGCTTCTGTGCAACAGCTCCATGTAGGCTCAGAGCTCTGCTCACAACTGAATTTGTTGCACGGGGCAATGGCTTCAACACATTTTTTTTCCAACAGCTGGTCCAGGGGTAAGCCTCAGTCAGGAGATATTACAGTAAAAACCTAAAGTGTATAGATTTGGTTGTTTTTTCACAGAGGTTATATAAATTAGAAGCATTAGCTTGTGCAGGTTGGATTTTAGACCACCTCAACAGGGCAAGTGTGTAGAAATATCAGGTGCTCAAATCTGGAGATGTGATGGCTAGTTTTCTGAGAGGTGGTTAACAGCAAATGTTTGGATTACTCCTCTGTGATGAAGGTTTTGAGTCCAATTAGAGACAGATGCCGTACATTTGGCAAGGTGCCCTTGAAAATAGAACCCCACCAGGGTGACAATGCCCCAATGCGAACCGCACATTACCCTACTACTTACCTCAGATCCAAACACATCAACAAAAACAGTGATTATTTGATTCATTCGAAAAGATTTATGATGCCATTTTTTTTAAACAGTTCAAGTCTTTCCAAGGCAGACGGTGTTCCACTTTAATGGATTTTTTTTTTATCATGCTCATGTTAGGTAGGGTTAATAGCAAGGGGTTTTGACCAATCTGATGAAAATGAGAAAACCACTCAGCATCATGGCAAGCTTTAACACTGACTCTTTTTTTCTCAGAGATAATCCTTCTCTTCACATTTTTTAACAAGAGTGAAGCCTTTCAACTGATTTTATCTCATTATTCACAAGTTTGAGCAAGAGAACTGAAATTATCTGAGAAATGGATGGGACCTGACAGGATTAGAGTCAGCACTACTCTGTCTCCATACACTTAGGGCCTGATCGACTGAGATCTTGAATACCCAGTGCTAAATTGGGTGTGCAACTAAAAAAATTAACTAAAAAACCTAGATGTGCTTATAGTGGGTGTATTGCGGTGATCTACTATGATTGTGTTGATAACACGTACAAAAGTGGTGCAGACCACCCTGTTAAACCCCACCCATTTCTGGCCTATATACCATGCTATGTTTCCAAGCATCTAAAGCCCCGTTTTCACCAAGCGGATTGGGTCGGTTCGTCTCGGTACAGCACGCATTTTGTAGCGCTTCCATATACTAAAAGCGGGACGGGTCCTTATAAGCGACCCGTTCCGCTCCACTTTTCAGTACCCTTCCGTTGGGGTGCCAAGCCGCTCCAAACCGGACCCAGGGGTGGGGCTATAATCACTGGGGTAGTTGATTGGTTAAAAGATCGGTAACTTCCCGTGCGGCAGCGGTAATAAAGAACAACACACAACCGCGCACGCAGCCTTTCCTGAAACAAAGCTTCATTGCGTGATGGAATAAAGAGCCACATGCTGATCACAAGGTAGAGGAGTTGCTGAATGTCCTCCATCTTTCTCTTTGTTTACAATGCTACAAATTTATTTTTCCTCATATTTATTTGCTGGGTACACTGTGTAGCGCTCAGAGCGCTGCAGTGACGTCACGCGTTACGTAGCTGACGCGGCTCTCGACATCCGGCCCATCAAGCAGGGAACGGTTGGCTGTGGAAACACGCACAGGATCAGGCTTTACTGATCTGACCCTTACCAAAGTGTACCGATCCGTACCAGACTGCCTGGTGGAAACGAGGCTTAACTGTAGACCGATGAGGTCAAAATTCATCAGTGACACCTCATTTGAAAGATTAAAGTCTCTAGTTTCAGAAACTGGCATGATTTTTATCAGGGCTGGGACTTGATTAAAAAAAATAATATTATATATATATAATCAAAAGCGTTGTGATTCATTGATCTTAATCCATCATATTTTAATCACAAATCAATAGTTGACCCAAGAACTGTGAAAATCTTTTTTTTTTTTTTTTTTTTCATGGTGTACATGTGAATCAATGAACAATTTCTGACATGCCTGGCATCAATACTGTGCACTGGCAATGTATTTCAGAATCACATTAGCATCATGCTTAGCTTTCATTCAAAAGAAAGCCTAACATGAACATCACTTTTAAAATAACTGTGCTTTTAACCTGGCATTGTGGCAGAGGCATCACTGTGTCTCAGTGAGCTCCAGATCTTATGCTGCTTCCCCTGGAAACAACATGAAAACAAACTCATCAACAAGATGTGGAGCAGTCCACTTTAATCTACAGAAACATGTCTGCACACCAGCTCAACTCTTACAAATGTTCCTTTTTTTCCTCCAACAAAAGGGACTCACTGGGCTTTGTGTTTCATTTATTTATTTTTTGTATGAAAGTACAGACAATAAAAAAAGCTTAAAAAAAAGCTAAATGTTCGATTCATTCTTTCGTGCAGAGTTTTAGTGATGCTGCATTGAAAAAGAAAATGGGAGAATTATTTCATAATAAATTTATTCACTTCAATTTCCTAAAAGATTAGAATCAGATGACAAAGTTTAGCCTGCTCCATCAGTTCCATCAGCTCTGGTGGATGTGAAGGTTGCAGAGAGTCAGCTTGACATCATGTGACTGAATCAACATGGAGTGAAACCTGAATCTGATGCCCGCAGAGCAGCAGGTCGTTGTGAACACTCAGACACTGAAATCTGTTCACATGAATCATCTTACTCCTCTCTGGTTATTTCAATCCTCCTGCTTATCATATCTCATATATCAGCACTCAATCCAAGCTGACTGTGCTCTCCACAAACACAGCACACCATAATGCTGGTCGACAATCCCAAGGAACAGAAACTCTGGCTGTTTTCCTAACAAGTCTACTACATACCACTCCTGGATCCAGAATGCAGTGAACCCTTCATACTGCCTACTGCTTTGGCAGTTTGCTTCTCTGGTTTTCTGTTTCAGAAAGTGGAGCTAATGGATTTTTTTCAGTATTTAACTTTATCATCCATCCATCCATTTTCTTAACCGTCTATCCTGCTATTCAGGGTCACGGGTGGCTGGAGCCTATCCCAGCTGTCATTGGGCGAGAGGCGGGGTACACCCTGGATTGGTCGCCAGTCAATCACAGGGCTGACATAGAGACAAACAACAATTCACGCACACACTCACACCTACGGGCAATTTAGAATAATCAATTAACCTAGCATGTTTTTGGTCTGTGGGAGGAAACCGGAGTACCCGGAGATAACCCACGCATGCACGGGGAGAACATGCAAACTCCACACAGAAAGGCCAACCATGCCCGAACGGGGAATCGAACCGGCGTTAACTTTATCATTAATATGGAAAACAAACAATGGATACATTTTGGCATTTCATTAATGTACAGAAAAATATCCAGATGGAGCATTTTATATCAATACCAGTGGTGAAGTTACAGGAACAATACAATTTAGAAAGTTGAATTAGAAGAAGTTTAAGTATATAGAAAAATAAATATATAAATACAATTAAGCAAAGGAAGGGAATAGTTACTAGGCTTCAGCAAGTTTTTTTTTTTCTCCCCACAGTATTTTGTGTTTTGTGTGTGTGTGTGTGTGTGTGTGTGTTTGGTTATTTTATTATTTTCAATGGTTCAAGGAACATTTTACATTCATTCAGAAAATAAAAATCGTGGGGGGGGATTTCAGTACCCTGTTTTGAGAAATTTGTAAATTTATAGAAATACACTAAAGAAAAATTGCCTCATTTAATTTGTGACATATACCACAAGTTATCGTTTGTTGAAAATTTATCTGGAAGGGACTGACTGCAACTGAGGGAGAAATTGCATCTTTATTACCCACGTAGGCTGTTGTTTGAAGGAAAAAAAAAGAAGGTAAATAAGTGTTACATACGAGCTTCAACAAATTCTGTCGGAGTAAAAATCTCTTTATAATAAGGAGTGGGATGATTTAGAAGTGTTCTGTTTCATGGTTTCTTTCGCTTTACTTCCCTTCTATCTTACAGACTGTCTAACATTACTGTTGTGCTGATTTTTCTTCCAGTCGGTGATGGTAAATCACTGACCCACATAAACAAACAGCATTAGCACTGTATATTGTGGGGAATTGTACGCCTGGTAGACTGGTCCGCTGCATATTGAGAAATTATTCTGGATCAATAAGACATCCAGGAATTTTTACTTTGCTGCAGATCTCGCAAGTTTTCACATACTGTTACTACAAACTGAATTTCAGCCAAATCAGTATGCACTGCTGGAGCAGACAGTTTGGAAAACAGCCACACTCTCACTCTGTGCAAATATTGAGGATGGACCGACATGTACAGACTATCTGCACTCTTTACCAGGTTTGGAAAATATTCTGCAGAAAAAAATTAAACCTTTCCTTGATTTGGAAGGCCATTGAGGTTGAGGGAAAAGACAAGAAACAGAACAAGGGAAAGAGAGAGAGAGAGAGAGAGAGAAAGAGAGATAGCATGAGAGGGAAAGAGTGGGGGGGAGACGACAAGACAAAGCCAAGTAATGTGGGAAAAGCAACCTGTCTTATAAACAGTGCAAGGATATTTTCTTGGTATTTGCACATTCAGTGTGTTCTGTATGAAAATACACACATACACACACATCAATAAACCTGCAGGAATGTCAAACAGATCCTTCGGGTTCAAAGTTGCATTAAAGAAATCCGCTGAGACCGAGCGGGAAATTTCTCACCAAGTCTGTGGAGGATTTGCGGCACGTTTCAGAGAGCCAAGACATGAATCCATGAGAGTGTGTGTATGAGTGTTAGTGTGTGGGCGTGAGTGTGTGTGGGGAGGAACAGGAAGCCATGGATGAAAATCGATAATATCCTGGAGGGTCAGCAGGACATAAATTCAGAAACAAAGTGTGTGTGTGTTTGTGTGTGTGTGTGACTGTGTGTGACTGTGTGTGACTGCGTGTGTGGGTGTGTGTGTCCGTGGGTGTGTGTTGATGAAATAAAGTTTTAACATCTGCTGAATCCACTAATACTTTCTGAACTGACTGTATATATGAATTATATTTGGTGGAATATTTGGCACAGAAGAAGAAAATGATGGACTGCGTTTTAGATGAAGCAGGAAAATCTGTCTGAGCGCTCTTCAACTACAGCGTGGTGATGAGTGGGTCCTCACGCCAGTGCACCTGTTGGGGCACGTCAGGGCTGCTGAATGTGCACAAGTTCTCATTACCAAAAAAGTTATTGCATGCAGGGTCTGCAGCATGTGCAGCAAAATATTCTACATCAAAAAGCCATGACTTCCTGTTGGGCGGCCCCTTACTTTGAAAACAAGAAAAAAGAGACATACTGTGTGTGTGTGCCTGCTAGCATATGTGTAGCGGTTACAGTATTACAGTACACTATGATCAATAAATACTCACAACTACTCACAATGACCAAAGGCTCTGACATTTACTGTCAATTAAAGTCCGGCATGTACATTCACCTGCATTTCCACAGGATTTACATCACAAGAGCAAGAGCACAATATGAACTAAAGGTCTTCCAGCACCGGTAGGCCTATACCCTATTCAGACCATAAATAAACACTACTGCTATCAAACCACGGGAAAAGCAATGATAGCTATTGTGTCACTCACATACACCTTCCACAACATTGTAAAGCTTTGCAGGAGAGAGAGAGAGAGAGACACACACAGACAGAGAGTGAGAGTTTGACCATATGAGAGAACAGTGCGTATTTTGAAAAGCTCTTCAGCTTGTCAGTGTCAAAGATAACTGACATCGCTGCAAATTCCTTGTTGTCCACTAAGCCAAGGAAAGCAAGCTCTTCTAAGTTTTCTAATCTGGCCTTCATTTGCATAGTGATGATGTTGAGAACAGCTGAAGATTTGTCTCCCCTCATCTCCAAGGAATGGTTGCAGCAAGTCACAGGCCTATGTCCATTGCCTTGCTCTGAAGACTACGGAAAAGCGCAAATTGAATATACCATCATAAACCATTTGGAGAAAATGAGTTGATGCTTTTGATAACCAGAACATGAAATCAAATCCAGAGGCCATAGCGAAGGTCTCACTGTCCTAATGATCAGAGTTCTCCTGTAATATTCTGGGATAATATGATATAAGATCTGGCATGTATTGGAAAATTATTTGTACAAGCCTCTGGTTTGAATTCCACCGTACTGATGATGCATGGGGTTGCAGCATTTTTCTTTTTCATCCAGTAGATGAGTGCGTTTGATGGACTTGGTGCCACTCAACAGTCTTGAAAAAGACTTGCCACTTTGAGATGGACTTGGCTGATTGTGACAGAATCAAATTGTGTTCATGTACATAGCAATGTGTAAAAACAGCTCCTGGCACTTTTCTTTGATTTTTACCTGTACGCCATTGAGTTCCGAGGCCATCATGGCAGCACCATCATAGGTTTGAGCGACTAATTTCTCAGCACACTCATATTTATGCAATACGCCAAAGATGTAATCCAAGATTTCCTGTGCCCCTCTGTCACTGCTCACATCATTGAATCCCTAGAAGGCTTCTTGGATTTCACAGTTCTGGATCCTATTTACTTCCCTTGTAATTCCCTCAGAAGGCAAGCTCCTGTCTTGCCATAATGATGTAGCATCAATAAGGGTTTTAAGATCTCCCTGTCAGCCTTTACCTTTTCATTGTGCACTGTGATATGGAGCCGGTGCTGCTCATCCAAAGCTGTGTTTATGCGACTTTTTCAAAGGTCTTCAGGGCAATCTGAGAGCGGATGTGCACAGCAGATTTTTCATGCCTCAAGCTCTTTCAAGCTCTTGGCAGGTTGTCCTCACAATTGTTTTGTCCATTCCTTTGGGTTAAGGCCTTAAGGTTGAGTGTTGGCTTCCCCAACATGATTTTTTTTTCTTTTTTTTTAAATGAAGTGTCAAGGTTGAAAGCGTTTTTAAACAAGAGACATTTATTTTCAGGCAGCTAGGCAATACGGCATTACAAACCAGCATCTGCACCAACAAACTGCAGCTCGACCTCAAGGAGGGCATGGTGCTACAACCTGTTGAGCAGCTCCGTGCCTTGACGTTGTCCATGTTAAACAGCATGAGACTACAGTGCACATGAGCGAACCTCCAAAAATTTCTGAGTTCAACTCAATGGGCGGAGAAGCAGAGGTTGAGACAACCTCAGATGTACAAAACAAGCCTTAAGGGAGCATGAGAAAAACTGCCTGTCTCCACTGGAAGTAAGGAGGATTCAAGACCCTCCTAATCCATATCTCCCTAACACAATAAATTAAGAGTTTGATTTTTTTTTTTATTTAACAGAAAATTGTTAACAGTTTATCAGGCAGTGGCTCCCCTGAATGCACATTACTGTACATAAGAACCATTCAGGTTTGCATGTTGGCTAAAAAATCATCAAATTTGGTTGCCTCCCCATAAGTACATACCTGGCGGTTAAGAAATTTCTAACTTTAACATTTCCAAACCTTCTGTCCAGATGTCCCCATAACATTATGTATTTTTGTGAAAGTCTTGGCGTGATAAATGTGCACAAAAAATCATTGCAAATCAGAGTATGTGAAAAAAAAATCACAATTTTTTGGCAGCCTCCCCTGGACATACCAATGCAGTTACAAAAAAATCCTTCAGTCACTTTTCATTGTCAATGTGTTGAGTATGCACTATACACATGTTCCACTTGAAGATGATCTGAGTAGAACTGGGACAAGTTTGTTCAAACACGTACCCTACAAAGGGTCAAAATCCAAAATTTAATCCAAATTTCAGAACTCCCTGTTTTGAATTTGCTATGGTCCTACAAGACTTTTTAGCAGGTCTTGTCATGATAGTCATGCATAAAACAATTCAGGTGTGTAACTAAAAGTAGCTAAAGGGCCTGCTGTTTTTTGTCAAAACATGGCACTATAGGGGCATCATGTCCTTATCAAAGCAACAGAATCATACATTTTTCACTATGAAGGTGGAGGGTAGGCAAATTATTCTGAGTTTATGTGCATGTTTAAAGCATATAATCACAATCAATCTGTTGGGGGATCATTATTTGAAGTAGGGCTGCACAATATGGCCTAAAATCAATACCTCAATATTTTTTTGCTATATCTCGATACACGATATATATCTCGATATTTTGATTTCTCCTGTAAATCACTATATTACATGTCCAATTCAACCCTTTAATTAATTAAATGACACCAGTATAATGATTCAAGCAAACCTGTCAGTAAGATTTATAAAATCTGCTGCCAAAAAGGGAAAAATCAAAATCAGGTCAAGTTTAACAAACCATTTACCCCAAAACACACTTTATATATTTACATATTTTCAATTCCAGTAAAAGATTTCATTCAGATTCATTTATCTGGTTGAATGTATCACATGACTGTCTCAATAGATTTCTGAAGTTACAACAATGAAAATAACATGAACTAAAACTGGGGATGACTTAATCTAACTTTTATTTCCATAAATCAGCTACTTGTAAACTGTTTGTCGAGCTGAAATGACTCTGTTAATGAGCGTTAGAGCGTTATTAGACCTTTGTGTATGTTTGTGGTGACGCTGCAAAACTTTTTCTAAAAACATCTCAGCTTGCATTTTTTTGGTATTCAGTGGTGAATAACACCAAATGAAGCTCATAAAGAATGAAACTGAATCTTAAGTACACGTCGCGTTTGTTTCTCTTCTTTGTCGTGAAGAGCTGGGAGATAATCAGGTGAGGATCACACAGGTGGCAAAGCAACGACTTTTCACTCGTCTCCCAACACAGAAACACGCATCCGCAGGAGAGTTTTCTGGATGGGCGGGGGAGTGAGCTGTTTAGTGTGAGAAGCAGCAGCAGAGAGTGGCAAAGAAAGAAAGAAGCGCATCTGGGAAGAAAATTGCAGACTGACGTCTCAAAACATTTACCTGGCTATTTATACTCGATGGTCGCAATATAGTCATTTTATACATCCCACGTGCAACAACCCCCGATTTATCGAGTATATTCGATATATACCCCAGCCCTAATTTGAAGCCTAAATATACAAATCATAGAGCTAGATTAACAGAATGAGAAAAAAGATCAATGCAAAAAAAGGTAAAAGCAAGATCTTGTAAAACAGTATAAAATGTCAAAGTCTTTGAATGAGGGTCATTTAAAATCAACATGGTCTGTGTTTAAGACCTTGATATCAGAGGGGAAGAAGGACTTTAAGCAGTCATCAGTTTTAATCCTGTTCATTTCTGTGACATCCAGACCCCCCCACCCCACCCCCACCCCCAGAACTAGCTGATTTATGGATAAATGTGAGAAATCTCATTATTCCTGTCTGTGGAGAGAGCCAATAGGAGGCTGATAATTAGCTGTATTTGGAACAGCTGGCTCAAAAGACTTCAGGGATATGAAGCTGTGTCCTGAAACCTTTGTGTCAGTATTTTTTTTTTCCTCGTGCAATGACCCTTTCATCGGGAGGAAGAACTTTCTGCTTGAGATACTTTCATTCATTCATTCAGTCATTTTTAATTTTGAGGGGAGTCAATTTTATCCTTTTTCTGTGAACCAACAGCTTTTATTTGTAGAAGTAGTTAAAAAATGCCTCAGACAAAACATGAGCATATTTGTTCCCTGATGATTGAAAACTTCAATCTTAGTTTTCATCATTGTCTGCGCTCAGATCAGAACCTAGAAACCCCAGAGTGCAGCTCATGCTGTTTTTCTTTCATCTTATCTCCTGTTTTTCAAACTTTCTCCTCCAGGGGCCAGTTTAATGTATTCTTAATGTCAGGATCTGTTTAATAAGGAATCATTTCTGAGCCGTGATCTCCAGTGAACTACACTCTTAAGAATCCCACAAAGAAGACAAACATGTCCCTGGATTATTTCTGTTTCTTCTGAGGAGTGTTGTGTGAAATCAGCCCTTAAAACCTGCACGAGGAGCAACTCAGCAGAGGAAAGGTGCCGTGTACACGCTGATCTGCAGTAAATCCAGGGTCCCTGTGCACATGACCTTTTTGAGAGTTTACATGGAGAGCAGCTGCAGGAGGAAAGATTGTTTTTTGTACACCAAGGGTTTGGCTTTTAACACTTTATTGTTGGCTGGGAGAAGAACAGTGCTGCTAGAAAATAAGACAGAACCAGATTCTGAAAGTCCAAACAGGTCGAAAACTGTTTCCCAACCGGCAGACCAAGAGCTGCTTTCTTTGTCTCAGAGCAGAGTGCTTGTTGTGATGGGTATTCATTGCAGCTTGTGTACGTGTACATGTATGTGTGTGTGAGAGAGAGAGAGGGAGGGAGAGAGAGAGAGAGAGTATGGATGTGTGTGTGTGTGTGTGTGTGTGTGTGTGTGTGTGTGTTCTCCATTATTTAGCAGGGTAAGTCCCTGTGCCAGTGACCTGACGATGAATAAGACATGGCTGCCGGGACCTCTCTTCTTCATTCTGTCTGAATATTTCCTCTCCATCTTGATTTTATCCCCCTCCTCTCTTTGTTTTCATTTTTCACTTTTGTATCTGCGGCAGTTCATATTCAAGAGATGCTGAGAGGCTGCGTCTAATACCCATCAGGAATGATGTAAGCTGGGCAAATATTTTGTGATAGCAGACCTATGAGATATACATGGACCAGTGTTCAACCCCGGCACCTAGCTTACACTCTGAATTTAAAACAGACCAAGGATAAAGTGCAGAATGGAGTAAAACTAGAAAAGAAAATAACCTTCCTCAACTAATATGTGAAGACAAAGAACTTGATGACGTGGATCACCTACACCACTTGAAAACACTTATTCCAGCTGAGATGTGCTGTAAAACTGTAAAACACACACACACACACACGCTTTGTTGCCAGAGGTTTAGCTATTAATGGCTATATTTTGAGTTATTTTGAGGGGAAAATAAATTTACACTGCTATATGAGTTGCACACAGAATACTTTTTCATTGTGTCAAAGTGTCATTTTGTCAGTGTTGTCCCATCAAAAGATATACTCAAATATCTGCAGAAATGTGAGGGGTGCACTCACTTTTGTGATACACTGTACACACACACACACACACACACACACACACACACTGTTTTAATTTCAGTTTGGCCGAAGTTAAGTGCTTAGTTTTTTTCAGCAGGTTTCAAGTTTAGGTTTATTTTTTTGAAAATGCTTTTTTTTGTTTTGGTGTCATATTTCAAATAATCCTAAACTCTGGGGCTCTGCAGCTTTTAACTAACACTCTGCGAGCTCACAAAAGGCCTGATCTACTCATGATTTGCATGTAAAAAAAAAACGTGCAAACTTGAAAGTGTGCAGAGTTGACTTACTAACTGGGTGCACCATGAACTGTTTGTCGAATGAGCAAACTATCGCATGCAATTCACTCAGTTTTTTTGCCTCCATGAATAAGCAGAATATATGAAGATTATCACAACGTGCAAAATACTGAGAGGAGGAGATGCAAATGTAATCATTTAGTAATATGATTTATCAAACCTGAAACTTATGTTGTTAATGTTTTTGCATCTATATTTAGCAAATTTGTTAGGCAGATGCAAACTAGCACAGCGTCCTGTGGAAAAACTCCTTATAACAGAGCACTTTCTTTCATCTGGATCATTCCAGCACATCAGCACAGTTAGTGCCTGGGTCTCCCAGAGTACTTTTCTGATGTGCTGTCCCAAGTGTTGAATGCAATGTCATAGAAAACGGGTAAGTACATCCAGTTCTTACGCACTCAAGACGCACCTAATGACTCAAAACACAGATTTTTGTTTTCATGTTATTGAACCAAAACCAAAAACACCATGACTGATATTGCGGCATGTTTTGAAACAAGCAATACTGAACTTTAACAGCCATCAGAGAACAGAAAACCACAGATAATGATTAGAAATGCATAATAGTGCCATTGACTGACTCTATCTTTTATTTCGTCCACCAAGACTTCCAACTCCGCAGCTTCAAACTTCATTTTTCCTTTCCAGTAGAGATGAGATTTATGGCTCTTTGAGAGGAGCCGGATCTTGATGAGCCGTTCCTTTCAAAGAGCGGTTCAAAAAACTGGCTCGTTAATCTCATTTTTATATTTTTTAAGTTTTAAGAAGCCAACCTGGCCTTAACTCATTTTATCTTGGAAATAATCACTGGGAGGAACAAATTTAGATATCCCACCAAAATGAGTTTGAATTATTCTGAAATATTGACTTTAACCTTGTTGAAGTGTGGATTAGATTTTAAAGTCTGATCTGGATTCATTGTAAATATTCCACAGGGTGACACCATATCACTCTGCTTTGACAGTGACGTCACTATTTTGAATTACCCCTTGTACAAACTCTGTGTATTTTATACAGGAGTAAACCATGACTTGAACGCATATAAACATTAAAAAACAAAGCAGGCTACAATGAATTTCTGTGCAAAACAGATTTTAGTGAAACGATTAAAACACATTTTGTTGCTCTGTAAAAAAGTTAAACCCTGAGGAGGACACCTGAACTGTCTTTGGATTTATAGCAGCCTGTACCTGAGTATCACAGCAAATTCTATACAACTGTTATTTTTGATAGAAAATGTTGGAAAAAAAACTTGCAACACTATACTTCAATTACAAAAACTAGGAGGCGAGGGATGGGGGGATGAGGGGGGTGAACCGATCCCAGCTGCGACTCGGTTCCCATCTTTCCTATTAACGAGCTGTTCAAAAGAACCGGTTCGTTAGTGAACGTCACAACACTACTTTCCAGCCACTCTGCTCTCCTCAAATTCTCCAGGGAGACAGACGGTAGCACAAGCTAAATCCTCATTTCAATAGGTCACAATAACATTTTCTTTATCCCCTCTTTTCTTTATTTTGGTAGTTATGACCTTGGTGCAGACAAAAGTGTCCAAAATCTTCTTTACTCTGAGTTTTTCCTGCTGTCCCCTGGGTAAAGCTTCTGCACCCAGCCAGGGTAAGCTGATGATGTCTGATGCTCGCTCTTAGGAGAAGCATGTGTGCCTCATGGGACAGCTCGTTTTGACAAAAAAAGGCAGCTTTCAACACTTAGCTCCAAGACCAGTTGTGTGTTAGGTTGTCTGTGTGATAAAGACCATATTTGATCTTCCACTAAAATACATCATAGAATAGAATAGGACATGGATAAAACTCAAAAACAATCATTGCAACAGTGGCTTAAGTGAGTAAAACAGAGGCCCCAGAATCAGAATTACCAGTAACAGAAATCATAATTTTGTAGTTTCTTTATATGAAATGGGAAAAACATGGAAATGTTTAAATGTATTTGCTGTAGTTACAGGGAAGGCATGCAACATGCTCTCATTTAAGCATGTTTCTTTGTTTTAACCCCTCCGTTTTTATGCACACATTTATGTTTATGTATATGTATAGTATCTTAATACATTTCCATTTTTTAAATCTTTCGGAACAGCAAAAATCTTTGCACATCTACATCTCAGGCAGGTGCGTCAAACAAGGATAATTAGTCCAAACTGACGAAAGAAGAATTCAGCAAACTTCCAAAGTAATTTATTGCAATGTTTCAGTCACAGACCTTTTTCAAGCAAATGTTTGTGCTGACTGAAGGAGCCATCTTAAATAGGAGTGGCTGTGTGACTCCAACCAATCACTAAACAACACGTCTGCTTCAAAGGTTGAACATGACGCATCATTATACATATAAAGCAGAGTGCAATAGAAAAATACACAACATTCAGAACTGCCGTGACTGAAAACATCAGGTCCTGATAAAAGGTAATAGCGAACGATCAGTCAGAAAAAGATTATACGACAGAAGTGAAAAAATGAAAAAACTTGCAGTAAAGCATGTTTGCAGGAAGATACAAAGAGAGGTGGCCACAGGAAATCATAGATAAGTATGCATAATTGTGTGACCACAGTTACCTTTATCAAAAAAAAACAAAAAAAAAACATTTTTCTCATTTTTTAGCTCAACAGGAGACTCTTCAAAAGTTATGCGTAAAACCAAAAATAATTTATTTGGGCAATGATCTGGGATGAAGAGTGCGCTGCAGGGATCAGAGAAAACAGTTAAAAAGCAATTCACCATTCATTCCCTTGGTGCCAGTGTCTGAAGGCTGAAGATCCAAAAAGCTTTGTGTTGTTTTTGTAGTTTATCATGGTCATCCCCCCCAAAAGCGTCATGTGGAGATGTCATGGTGGGCATCGTTGAAATGTTTTGCTACAGCATAATTTCGGTCGTTTCTGCAGATGCTGCTTTTATGTACACTGATTCTTTAAGTTATCTTGTTGTTTTACAGATGTAAGCCAGCCCACACGGACAGCATATCACGTTTATCACGTATGTGGATGCACACATGATGATGTTGTTAATGAGGAACTTTTTGCCCTTATGGGGATGGGAGAAATGACTGGTTTTAAAAGTATTATTGCACTGAGCGCAGTTACCGCGGCGGTAATGGCCAGAGGTGAAGGTGGTCCATTTATGGACCCACACAAACCAACTGGCTTCCTCAATGGATAAAATCATGATTCAGCTGTCTTGAAAGGATACTACCAAATCATTAAGGGGGGGGGCATGGTCAAACAACTCCTAAGAAGAGAAGCCTGTTGGATTCATGAATTGTCTACTATTGCACCTTTTGGTGTGAATGACTCACAAGATTTCAGTTGTCTTCTTTAAATTGATTTTGCTTCCCCTTCTTCGTCCCGTAGGGAATGATGAGCCTTCACATTCATCCTGCGTAGCAGCATATCTTTATATTGCATGCTGTAGTGCAGTGATTTTCAACCTTTTTTGAGCTGCGGCACACTTTTTACATTTACAAAATCCTGGGGCACACCACCAACCAAATGACATCAGGGGTCACCAACCTTTTCCGGACCAAGGGAACAGAGTAGTGGGAAGGGCTACTTGCTTGATACAAAGTTCCGAATGACTTTGTAATAATAATATGTGAAAAGACTGCTCACATGTCAATGTTAATCATTATCCACAACTATAAGCAATGATTTACACAGCAATAATGATAGGAAACATAAAATTATAATCAGAATATATGCATTTGAAGGTGCAACGTATATTTTTCTTTTCCATCTACTGCTGCATGATTGGGCAAAACTGGCCAAACAAAACATCAACATTATTGTTGTTATTTGAGAAAGCCTAAAATCTTGTATTTTTAATATGCAGTTATAGTAAAATATACTGAGGTGTGGACTCACATAATTCATGCCCCCCTGCTGTATAATTCAGTGCCCTGGTAGGGGCACCCCGGTCTAAAAAGTCAGGACACGCCCCTGCCTGTCAGTACGCACATTGTTGTGTTATGTTGCTTTGCTCAGTAACGGATGGATTTATGCTGAACAGAGGGCTCAGTCAGTGGAATAAATGCAGTTACAGTCGAAGACTGGACTCATCTTTTCCCAGGTAAAGTTAAAAAACTCCTCAAGCATTTAGCCCTGCAGTGCACTGCTCTCTCTCCAGTGTAAAGTTAATGTTGATCGCCCAACAGCCCACATCCCCCTCCCTGCAGTCATTATTCATATATCTTTCTCCATCCTTATCACCAAAAAGGGCATTTTCTTGGGTAGAGTAGGAGCATTCTGATTAAAACTGATGTATATATCTTCACTTTCTGAAGCAAAAAATGATCAGAGTTTTATTTTGAAGAGCAGAAGGTTTACGCACGTGTGTCGCACTGTTAATCTGCAGGTTACACAAGAAGGGTCCCAGCTTCGTAAAAGTTTCACTAAAACATCACAAACAAACTCCTTAAATGTGCCCAATGGAAAAAGAAGCGTATACTGACGGGATATTTGTCAGTTGATAAACCATTTGCACAGTTGATACAAAAAAAAAAGAGGGCGAGCCCGTCAAGAGGCTTTGCGTCAGAAAGAAACAAGAATATCTTTATGACATTCCAGTTCTTGTTATTTTGTTACCTTACTCTTACTGTCATAATCACGCTGCACAGACACACAGGGGCTCTTTGAAAAGCAAATATTTCTAGAAGGAGCCCAATTTGACCAGTGCTTATTTAAGAACGTGCCTTGCGGACGCCGAGGATGGTCCTGACGGGCGACCGGGTGCCCGCCAGCACCGCGTTGGTGACCCCTGCTTTACAGGCAATTAGCTGTCTGCTGCTACCTACTGAAATAGAAGAGTATTACATTATCTGTCACACTTGATTTCAGCACAGACACTAAAAAATGGTTAATTAGGTGATATTAGATCATTTCCTGCGGCACACCTGGCGATCTCTCACGGCACACTAGTGTGCCGCAGCACACAGGTTGAAAAACACTGCTGTAGTGTCCTTTTTTGCATTAAACAATTGAATAAATTATTAAAAAGTGCAATAAACTAGAAAAAAAATGAAAATTTACCTCACGTTTTCTGAATACAGAAATGTCACGGCTGTAACCCTCGAAAGTGTACATAAATACAACGTGGTGACGTGTATTGAATGTAAGAGTGATGTGAAAAGCTATGGTCCAGGTCATGATGTTTTGTTGTTTATCCTTTATACTGGATTTTTGAGAACACATTTGGGGAAGAAAACAGTGCCCTGGTACATGTTGAAAATGCAATATGAGAGAATCACTACCTAGAATTTAGAGACACAAAGAACGATCTATCAAGCTTATCTGGCTTCAAACCTTCTGTTGGTCAAAAATTGATATGCAAATCGAAGCCCCGGTGCTGCGCTGGGCTCTAAGGCACCAAGCCAGTAATGGTGGCATTTTATTTTCTGTACTGTCAGAAAAATACTTTGGGACTCATACCTGACATTAGTGAAAGATTATTTTTTTCTTCTGGTATTTTCTAAAGGGGATCTACATTTTTCACAAGGATGAGTTCAAGAAAAATTACCTACAACTGCTCATTCAATCTTTGAGTTTTCACACACCTGAGAGGAAAAACAACACCTGATGATACACAGAGAAGAGACACAGGACATAAGGGACCTTCAGATCAGGAGTATGCAGAGTTCAGACTTAAACATTTGGATTTAACACTAATGGGGCATCCGTCTGAGCTCTCACACAGTCAACTACACATTAAAGTTATGTCCCATCACAGACGCACATTCACACAAACACACACACTGTGGGCTGCTCCTTTTTCTCGGTCTGCCCCCCTCTGAGGTGTCAGAGCCTTATGACTTCAGGGTTCACTGCCTCGATCCTTTCTACAACAGGAAATGAAAGGTAGCGCTCCTGCATTTATAATCATAACTTTATCAGTATTCACAAATCACAGCCGCCATCTCTCATTCATTTAAACAGTGTCATTTACATCATGGATATGTGCTGGAAGCTGCCGTCCTTGGGAGAAATCTATGGAAGCTGGGAGCAAATTCAAAGGTTTGATTAGGTTTTGATTTAGACTTTTATTCAACTCTTTGCATATCTTTGGGTCCTGCCTCAAAGTGTGTGTCTGCGTTTGCTGAAACACACATAATCAAGGTTCAAGCTCCATGTAAGAGGAAGAGACTGAAACACTCTGCCTGCACATGTTATGGACATGAAGATATTCATCAGTCAAAACCAAGAGGTCCAGGGAGGTTAACATCTCATTTCATTTTAAGATCATAGAATAATATGGTACAAGCATGGTTGGGCCTTGAACTTGCTGTCTGACCTCTTTTAAGGAGTTTGAGAGAAAGAAATGACTTAAACTTGAGGTCCATGCACCAGTGTTCATTTGAAACCCAGCAGACTTTGAGGTGTGAGGACACACCTGAGACTGAGCCACTGAGAGTTACAGCAGTTCAGGGGAATGTCCCTGCGACACTTTTTAGGAGACTATTCTTCATATGCATGTTGGTGTGTTCAAAGAGCAGGACCAGGAATACTCAAGCCTTTTAAAACTCAGTCTGTGAAGTCAACAAAAGAGGAGATGTAAAGAAACTTAATCAAATTGATTTATCCATTATTTGGAATTTTTCACATCTTTTCGTAGCAGGTAAAAAAAATGCTCAGCTTTATGAAATGAGAGATGGTTCAATTCACAGAAAGAGAAATGCTCTGTAAGGAAATGATAACTTTAATTTTGAAGGAACATTTATTCAAACCAAGTAGCAACCTCTGCAGTGAGAGCAAAGGCTGCAGTTTTTCAAGTGTCCACTAGAGGCCAGCAGCAGAAGCCAAGAAACTCCAGTCAGGTCTGAAATTCAGAGTTTGTTCATCTTCACAGGAAAGTTCAACAAGCCTCGGCAGCCTGGTGCTAAGAGCAGTTTTTAGCATGAAAGTTCATTTCTTGATCAGGAAGCTTCCTTTCATTTGGATGTAAACCAATCACAGCCTGCTACAGTGTATTCTCACCTATCAGTCTGTCACTGCTGCCACTGGCTACCATAGCTTTTGGCGGCCTATCACAATCTATCAAAGCCTATCATGGCCTATCACAGCCCATCACAGCCTACCACAGCCTATCACTGACCCCAAAGAGCAAATTTATAGAAACAAAAACAACCAATCATGCACAAACTCACACATTTATTTGTATATGAGAGTGTGACCAATCAACCTGATGAGCACATGTTTGGACAATGGTAGGAAACTAATGAAACCTACACACATATACAAACTTCAGGCAGAAAGGCACCTGCCCAGTAGACCTGTCACAATAACAGATTTTGCTGGACGATAAATGTTCCCAGAAATGATTGTGATAAACAATAATATTGATGTTTTGATACAATTTTCAACCAATATAATAATAATGGTATAACAGTGCAAGTACACCCTTTTAAAGATAAATAACCTTTTATTTCTTAAGAATATTTAAAATTGGAATTATACTATGAAAAAAGACATTGTAAATATCCAAAATAAATAATCAACACACCGAAAAACAATTAGTCAGTCTCTGTTAACAAAAAAATGCACTTGAGTAAAAAACACACAAAAGCAATATATGAAATACTGGTAGATATATTTTATATATTGCTTGTTGCCCTGTTGCTGATAACAAAAAAAAACCTCACAGCGATACAGCAAAGGTAACTCATTATCCAGTGTCTTTGGTGAATAGAAAATGATTGAGCCCGGCAAACTTAACAAGCTCATTGTTAATTATTGTGCAATTAATTGATTTATTGATTATTGCGACAGGCCTACTGCCCAGTCAAGGAATTAAACTGGGAACCTCCTTGCTACGAGGCAGAAATGCTTACTTCTCCTTTTCCCTCTGAAGACTGGGTTATACTTTTCACACAAATGTAATGCACAGAAAAAAAGACGTGAGGTCGGCATGAGAGAACACCTGTGTCTTTGTACTTTTTCCCCCTCTGTGCACCATCCACTGGCTTCCATCCCCCAGCTGAATGCCGAAGTTTTCAATCAACACTACAAAAGCCAAAACTAAGCAGAATCAGAAAAGCAGGTTCACAATGACAAGTTTGATGATGTCTACCTGACCCCCACAGACACACCATCATAACATAAATGCCAGATACCATCTTAAACCCTCCCCATTGACCAGAAGAGATCTTATCGCCAAAAAAGGAGCCACAAAGTATTGTCTGGAGAAAGTTCTGTTGCTCTGAGAGAAACAGCCATCTCAAATTAAGAAAGGGGCAAAAAAAAAACCAACCATGGAGGGATGTCCTCTGGGTTATAAAATACTACTTGACTGTATTGTTCTCAGTTAGTTTTCTGAAGAGCTCACGACTCATTAACTTTGTTCAAATTGGCTTGCTTTGAATCAGGTGTGTTTGGATTCAGCTGACCGGTCTCTCCTGTTGATTAGACTCCTCATCTTTTTCTTTTCCTTCTTCAATAGCTTTGCTTTAGGGCGGTGATTCCTAACTTCTCTCAAGCCGTGACCCAATTTTTACTCCACAAATACCTGGTGACCCCAGAGACGTTTTTGCTAGAGTGAATGCTGCAGCAATAGTAGCTCAGCTTCTCAGATGCTTTCAGTGGCTGCTCACTGGCTGTCAAAACCTTTCTGAAGTACAGGGGTAAATCTAGGCAAACTTTTTTTTTTTTTTTTTTTAAGAAAAAATCTTGGTTTGTTCATATTTTTCTTTGAGCTTGTTGGGTTTCATACCTGAGGCAAATACTCCATGGCTTCAAGGTTCAAGGTTTCATTATTATCCCAGGAGGGATTTGTTTTACAGTCAAAGGTGATTGATAAACAAAACACTACAAGAAATTGCACCATGACACTGAAACACTTAGACAGGAGAAAAAAAAGAAGAGTAGTGCTCATGTAGCATTATTAAGCAGGCCAGTTGCTATTGAGACAGAAGAGTTTTTCGTCCCGTTTTTCCTGGCACTTGTGCCCATCTCCGCTAGTTGACAAAAAAAAAAAAACATGGCTAAATTGATTTTTTTCCCTTAAGTCAAAACTTCAAGACAAAAGGTTAGAATATTTAGATATAAAGTCAAAATTATGAGGAAAAAGAAGTCAAAATTTTTAGATAAATGGCTGAAATTTTAAGATTTTGACTTTAATATCAAAATTTTAGCTAATATGGGCTAAAAACAAAATCACAACCACAAAAGACTGTTTTTCTTTTTTAATTTTGAACTGGTAGAAAGAGGCTTCTCCATGGCACAGTGTTCCTTGTGTAACTGTCTTTATGAGGCCAGGCAGGCAAAAAATTATTTTTGTTTTCTAATTTTTTTTACCTTCTAACTGCAAGTTTGTGTTTGTACAGGTTGAAGCGAGGGAACTCATACAGCAGTATCTGTGCAGTCACGTGAATGTTGCATTTTATTCAAATTAGATTGATATTTGAGAAGTTGAAAGTACAGAAAACAGTCCTTTAAGAGTATGAGTGGTGCTTAAATTTTTAAAAAGTATGACACTTAGTTCTGTCTTTTTTTTTCATCAGACATTTCAGACGGCCCCATCTGAATTACAGGCGACCCCACATGGGGTCCTGACCCCAAGGTTGAAAAACACTGTCTTAGGGTTTTAGTAACTAGTTAAACAAGTTTACATAGGGGTATCCAGGGTCTACCGTGGCCCAGCCTGCAGGACGCCCTCATCTGGCATCAGAAGGCTTCAACACTGTTATTGGTTAGTCTGTGGCATCTAAAGTCTAAAGTCCCACCCAAGAGCACGGTCACATACCTCCACTGTCAGCAAATCACTTCTCTTCTCTCTTTTTAAGTATGACCCTGCCGTCTCCCTCATGTTGATGTCATACACACATCCTCTCACCCTCCTATCTCTACCTCGTCTCTGCAGAATCATGCATCTTCATCCATCCAGTCATTTGACCCCATCAACAGTGTCTGTGCTCCATCAGGGAGTTTCACTGCAGCTGTCCAGACATCCTCCCATAACCAAACCTACTCTTAGACTGAATGTCAAAAACCTTCAGAAAGCGCTCATTGTTTCAGTGTTTATTGTGAACAGGAAAGTTTCTTTTTTCCAACTCTGGACTGAAATGGCCTTTGGGGTTAGGGGGAGGAAAATAGATAGAGGATCTGTCTCGATCAGAATCAGGCAGTGCCATGCACAGACAGGGGCAAAAGAAAAAAAAGGCACATACTATTCACCTCTTGGCTCAAGAGGGCACTTTAGCTTGTTTTTTACTCCCAAGTAGAGGGCATTTACACGTCTTTTGGTTCCCAGTAGGGCCTTTTTTTTACCAGCCAAAGGGACAGATTAGTGTGGATTGTCAGCCAGCCAACACTTTGGCATGTGTTCTGGCTCTCAAGGTGCTCTGCCCTGTGGGTGCAAATTTTCCACCTACCGGGCACTTTTGCATATATTTTGGCTCTTGAGAAGGCACTAAGCACAATTTTGCTCCCCAGAAGAGCATTTCAGTATGCATGTTTTGGCTCCCAAGAGGAGGGCACTGATTGTTGATCTTCAAAGAATGAGAGGAAAGACCCAAACTATAACTTCTATCCCAGAGAGACAGCAGACAAATAAACAATCAGTTGGAACATAATGTTTACGAGTGAATTCACAGTCCGAGCGATCAACATTACAATCTCCAAAACTGATAAGGATAAAGTTAAAGGTAAATATAAACCACACAGAGTGACAAGGTACACTCCTGCTTGTTCTGAATTTTCATACAGATATAAACCTTGAAATAACAATGAAAACAAAAGTTTCCTTCCTGGCTCACAAGTTATTTACGTTGTGACGTGTGTGTCTTCTGTGTGCAGCAGGGCTGAACTCTGCTGGGAAATGTGCATTCACACAGAGTCATGTGCACCAGTTTGGCCTGGAAAATAGAAGTCGCACTCTGGAGCCCTGAAATAGTAATTATATTTCCGTTTCCATTGGTAGAAATGGGTCAAGGGCTGGAAAGGGGGATGACCATTTTATAGGGGGGATGATTTTTCTTTTTTTTCAGGGGCGGTGCCATCCCCCTCATCCCCCCTCACCTCGAGTACTGGGTGAACCACTTCAGGCTTCAGTCCATTCAAACAGATGTGGACAGTAAATCTCATTAACATGAATCAAAGTGTTCAGTTCTGACTGGTCATAGTGCAGTTCAGCTGTACAGCAGTTTAACAGTTTCATTTATGGAGGAACATGCCTCGCTGAAAGCCTGTGATAATAACCAGGTTATTATTCTTCTTTATTCTTCCTTATTCATCAGAGTGTTGAAACATGAGGAGGAACACTGTAAACACGCTCTTATTGTTGATTTAAGGATTTTGAATGTTTGCCCTGATCAGTACTCACCCTGTGAACTCATCCTGCAGTGGGTTGCCAGTGTCTGAAACATGTTTTAATCCTCCTCAAGGCCAAAATCAGAATTAATCAGCACTCACATCAGGCTGTTTTTAGTCTGACCCCAGCGTGTTTCTGCACCAGCACTTTCATTTACAGCAGCAGCAGCAGCTTCTCCTGACATGTTCACACCTGTCGGTCTGACAGCTGATCACTTCAGTCCAGAGTCTGCCCCAATCATCAGCAGCTTGTCACAGAAAACCCAACGTGCTTTATTCTGTCTTCTGGAGCACAGACGTGTCTTCTTTTCAGGGTCAGAAAATACTGCCTGCATCCCTCCATGACCATGACCTCCCGATCTCTTTCATGGCTTTATTTATTCAAGCAGTGGATGTTTCTATGCTGCTAGTTAATCTATTAGGTCTGCATCAGTTCTGTAGAAAGTCAGGATGAATGAAAACTTCACATTTTAATGTCTGCTGATTAAAAAACAAAGCAAAACATGAAATATGAATACAAATGAAAACAAACAAACAAACAAAATCAGTTTAAAATCTGTAAACGATTAGTTTACAGCAGTTCATACAATTGTCACAATAACTAAGCAATAACTGAGGTCCCTGTACAATAGGTTGGGTGAAAACACACCACCAGTTCATTTCCGACAAGTATCGATGCTTTGTCACTAAAATGCTTTTATTTTCTAATGGTAACATAACCTTCAATTAGAACCATTTACAACCTGAGTTAAAAACTGAATTATTAAAAAATTTAAGGATAAGTGGAAACATTTATTATCTTTAAATGAGTGAAATGCAGAAAAATACAGTTCAAGTTCAGGAAAATTAAAACAGCACCTTGTCTCTTTCCATTTGGTACTAAATGGACCTGTGTGTTTGTGTGTGAAGAGTTACTAAGATTATGCTACATAAGAATTTTGTTTACTTTTTGAAAACTTACTCTTTATATCCTTGTAGGGATTTAATGACCCCGAATATTTAGCTCCTCAGGGTGCAGCTCTTATAAAGCTGCGCTCTGATGATGATGGTTGGTGTAATTTCATGCAGAGGTTAATGAACATGCAGGAGGAACCTGATGCTCGGACAGAGCAGATCAGGACAGTTCCTGAAGATTTATCCTGAGAGTCTGCCCTTCCTGGATCTATGTGAGTGGTTTTATTTTTAATTTTATCAACTGATGGAATTAATGTTGAGCAACTCTGGAGCAGAGAAGCTGGATTATTGAAGTCCTGAGATATTTAAACAGATTAAAGAGATCCTATTAAAAAAGGGAGGAAAAAGTATTTAAAAAAAGGCAGTAAGTGTGTCAACAGTTATTCATTTCTTCAGACCTTCAAGGATTCATATTTAAGTTTTTTAATGTGTGCATTTTGTCAGCAACAATCATTTCTTTATTTTAACATCCGTCAAGCAGTCAGCATGCAACCATCCACTGAAGCATCACTCTGGAGCCTAAACACAAGCGCACACTTCAGGGAATATGGTGTGGAGAAATGAATGTGAACATGAAACTGTGTGAAGTCATGGCTGTACAACATGGCATGATGGCACAGGCTCCAATGAACACGCAATGGGACACCCTGCAGCAGTGCCTTCAGGTCAAACTCTCCAATAGAAATTCATTATCAAAGTTCATTTTGCTACACGTGGTGTCATTTGGAAGTCATTATGTGTAATTAAAGGAGCAGTTTTATGATGAAAGAATGCATTAGCATTGATCATTTAGGATTGTATTAGTGTGAACTCTTTCAGACTGCTCTGTGTGATGTGCTCTATGTTTCCGCTGGTCTCCGCGCTCCTGCTGGCCTCACAGTTGACGATGCTGCTTGTGAAATTAAAATGATCCCATGTCTAGCGCATTCAGGCTCATTGATCCCTGCCACAGCTCTCCTGTGTCTTTGTAGACATTCCCAAAACAAACCAAACAAACCAAACCTCACAGAACAACCAACACCTGTTGCCAGCCACTTGGAAGACTTGGAAGAAAAGTACGAAGTGTACAAAGTTTGCTGTTGCAGGAACATGTTTGGATGTGGATCCACTGGTTCTGGCTTCAGGCGCCAGAACAGAAAAATTAGACAGGAGGAGAGCTAAAGGGATTCCTGGGAGGATGACTAAGACTGAAACTGACACGAACAGGACACACACAACCAGAACATGGATGTAATAATATGGGTTTGTCTACATTTTGCTCAGAGATTTTTATTTTATTTTATTTCAATTAATTATTTTATTTATTCATTTTTAAAAAATAAAACAAAGGGAAAAGGGTGTTGGAGAAAGTGCAAACGGTGGAAATCTATATTGCAGTGTTGCCTCTTCTCATAAATATACTTCTCATCTAATAGCTCTTCCTTTCCCTGAGTTTTCTCCCTCAGACATCTGCAGGAGGAAACTTTTGGATAAATTGTGAAACAATGCAAACTTCTTCAGACACCATCCGCCCTGCTGGAGCGCTTTTGAGCAATCCTTTAAATGACACAAAAACTGCTTCACTCTACAGTAGCTGCTCCGACAGCCTCCAGTTCTACAAACCGAAGTTTCCCAATTAACAACAGCCAATCAGAAGCCGTCTTTCACATCCATCTGCTGCAATCAAACCGGCTTCCACCTCCACACACGAAACAAGTTCCAGCGCACTCACGTGCCCACAGCATGCCCAGGAGCTGAGCTGGATCCCTTCTCCCCCACAAACAGTTCCTACCTGCAGCAGCAGCAGTGCGCGCTGGTCCCTCCGCTCCGCCGCGGCTCCGCTTCACCGTGGAACAGCTGCTCCGCTCCTCCGCTGCTCCGCCGCGCGCTCTCTTCTCCTTCGTCTTCTACTCCTCCTCCTCCAGCAGGTGTGCGGGTGTGCACGTGCGCGCGTACAACAGTGTGTACGAGGAAAGAAAGGCAGACGCAGAGTTCTGTGTGTGTGTGTCTGTATGTGGGTGTGTGTGTGTTAGAGAGAGTGTGTGTTCAAAAAGGAGCGCGAGGCTGTTCGTATGTGGATGGAGTGTGAAGGATAACGGAGAGGGAGGGATGTGCCATTAGGAAGACTGCTCTCTCTCTCTCTCTCTCTGTCTCTCTCTCTCTCTCTCTCCCTCCTCTGTCTCTTTAACCCTTGTTCAGCCCAACATGTCACAGCTGACCACAGAGTCAGCCTGACAGGAGAGGTGCGTTTCACTCCCCAGCTTGCTGACTCTTTATTTTTACCTTTGTTCACAGTTTTACAGGTTTGAGTTAACAAAGAAAAATGATCAATGTTTCAGGAAATAATGAACACTAAGTAATTATTAATCCAAATGTAGTGTTGCTCATTCGCTCACTTCTTTTCTTGGATTTCTCATCCTGCTTCTTTAATCCAGTCAGTCCTTAATTTACTTTCTTTCTTTCTTTCTTTCTTTCTTTTAAGAAATGATTTTGTTTTGTTTTGTTTTTTCTGGCAGAGAAATATGACATGCTGACTGTCTCGTATTCATTTTTTGCTTTCTCTTTTTGCTCCGCACTTTGTTCCTGTTCCTGCTGCTTGCACATCTCTCCCTGAGTCAATGTGTGGACAGTTGTGTATGTTTGGGTTTTATCATGATTTGGATTATGCACAAAGTTATTTCACATGCAATTTAATATTCTGGTAGCAAGAAAACATTTTTCACATTTCAAAGAGCTGAATTCAACAAACAGAAAGAAAGATGTTAACCTCAGTGTTTGAGCTATGGAGCTTGATAAAAGTCATAGAGTAAAGCTGCAGAGGATGAAAAATGACAGGTATGGATGTGTGATGCTGAGTAGAAACTAAAAGCATGTTGTGATTGTGAAAGTGTGCTGTGCATGTGGAGTTTTTGTCATGGAGCTGTGAAGAGAATAAAATCAGTGATTTGACTGAACAATTGGGACAAAAAAATCAACTTCCTAAAGCCTAAGGAAATGAGATCTCTCACTGTCTTCCTCTACTGCACCTGATCCACCGACAGTCCCCAAGAAAGACTTTTTAAGAGGAGCCAATCTTTGCAGTATTTTCTCTGCCTTTATCTGTTTTCCTTTAGATGTGGTCAGAGTTTAAACTGAAAACTTACTCTATCCTCTATGATCTCTACAGTTAGGAGAATAGTGGACAAAGAAGAGGGATATGGATTATCTCTGTTTGGGGTTTGTTTATGTAGCTGAACTCCTCTCCTCTCACACCCTCATTTAGGAAGTTACTCCTCTTCAAGGAGTGTCACATTGAAGCAGCATTAAAGAACAAAAACTCAGTTAATCAAAGAAGTTATTACCTTGCATTGGTATAACACTGTTGGTTGACCTCAGATCACTTTGCAGAAAGGCGGCCGCTGTGTGAAGAAGAGGATGCAGAGATACCTGAGCTGCATGTTAGAGGGACTGGGAGTGCTCAGCACTTACCATCGCAATATCTAACAGCTCTGTGGACAGGAAAAGTCTTTAACCATGTGGTTTTAACAAATTATATCAAATAGTAACTCAAAACACAGTTTGACAGTGAAAAACAAGTGATCCATCAGCACAACATAAACTTTGAATTTCCTCATCAGAAAAATGTTAGCTGTTCTGTTTAAATAGATAGATTTATAAAAGCATTCAGCAATGAATGTGCAGAAATGTTCTTATTTTGCACAGAAAAGGTGCATATCCAAAATCACTGTCAGATTCTTGACACCTGTGTACCAGCCACTTTTGTTCACATTGCCCACAACCTGCAATCAGCATATACCATGCTCCAATTCATCGATATAAGGACATCTGTTCAGTGCATCAGGAGGGGGAGCAGCCTCAGTGTCTGGTATCGTCAGTGTCAGCCACACGGCCTGGTCCCCTGTCCTTCACTGGGAGTCTGGTCAGTCGACCCACGTCCTGACTGATGAGGTGATTAATAATCAGTCATAATTAGTAATCAGCTGACTCCACTGCGTGCTGTGAGAGAGACAGCAACAGGTTCTCGGCATAAACCACAAATTAGAACAGCTGCTGAATATTTTTGAGAACAATTAAACAAGTCTGAGTGAACGGTGGAGCTGTGCCGGAGTCATTTGCTCAGAAAATGTGTAAAGTCTTGGGAAGAATTAAGGCATTTCATGTCTAAATTCAGTTTACATTTTAAAATTTTCTTTGTAACTCACTCACACTGCACTTAATATACTCAACCATTCATTTAATATCAAATCATGACATTTCAATAATACACTGTCATACTTTTAACTGTAAACTACGTGATCAATTCAGGAGTCAATATTTTAAGTATGATGGAGTGAAAAGGCATCGATTTCATGTTAACACATTCAGTCACTTCAAAGTTTTTATTATTGGATTCCATTAAATATTTTTTCTTATACTAAAAGTGGTTATCCAAAAACAATTTGAAATATGTACTCATCAGACCACCGCAGACTTTTCCACTGCCACAGTCTATTTCAAATGAGCTTGGGCCTAGAGAGGGCTGGAGTGTTTCTGGATGATGTTGTTGATGGATGGCTTTGTCTTTGCATGGTAAAGTTTGAACTGTCACCTATAGATGTAGTGATGAACTGTGTTAACTGACAATGGTTTTCTGAAGTATTTCAGACCCCACTGACACAATGATGTCAGTTTTTAATGCAGTGCTGCCTGAGGGGTCAGAGGTCACAGGCATTCAATATTGGTTTTTGGCCTTGTGGCTTACATGCAGAGATTTCTCCAGATTCTCTGAATTGTCTGATGATATGATGGACTGGTGATGATGGAATCCCAAAATGCTTTGCAATTGAACATCGAGAAACATCGTTTTTCAACTGTTGGACTATTTTTTCATGCAGTTGTTGACAGAGTGGTGAACCTAGCTCCATCTTTGCTTGTGAAGGAGCCTTTTGGGGGTGCTCCTTCTATACCCACTCATGACACTCATCTGTTTCCGATGAACCTGTTCACCTGTGGAATGAGCCAAACAGGTGTTCTTTGAGCTTTCATCAACTTTCCCAGTCTTTTGTTGCCCCTGTTCCTGCCTTTTAAAAACCTGTTGCTGGCATCAAATTCAAAATGAGCAAATTTTTGCACAAAAAGAATAAAGTTTGTCAGTTTGAACATTAAATATCTTGTCTTTGTGGTGTACCCAATTGAATATCGGTTGGAGATTATTTAAAAATCATTGTAGTCTGTTTTTATTTACATTTTACACAACTTCCCAACCTCATTCGAATTGGGGTTGTACTTTCTCTGCCTAACCCGACTGTGGAAAGCTTGTGCATCAAATCACTTAATTTATTTTGCTTCCACAGGTTCAGTAAAATAGTTATTACTAAAATGGAAGAAAGCATCTCAGTGCAGGAGGGGTGTGCTCATTTCAACCAAGAACTAGAAACAAACTCCAGATCGTGGTCTTTAAGTCCAAGGAATAAACCTTGAGGTCTTTTCAATGCCATAGAAAAAGTAAATTCAATTAAGTGCTTCGCTTTCCCTGCTTAACAGGCACCTGCACAAGAGACACGTGCATGCAATCACCCTGAGGATTCAGGGAATAAAATATTACTCTAAGGGATCGAAGATTAACTCTGCTCCTCGACCTGCAGCAACCAGTTACACACACACACACACACACACACACACACACACACACACATTTAGATGCATGCTTATTGAGGCAATGAGTCCCTCTTTGTGAGGAAAATTCACAGACTGTTATTAACAACTCCATCCTCGTGAAGACATCGAGAAGGGGTGGGGGAGGGTGGGCAGGTGTTGTTGGGTTGCCAGTTGAAGTATAGACTCAGAAAAAGAAGTGTTTGGAGGTGAGTCAGGTTTAAATCAGAGTCACAAGAAGCACCACAGTCTGTTCATTACCATTCAGAAGAGGGCGATGAGCTTATCATAGTGGAGAAAATTAAATACAGGAAGAGGAGGGCTGATAAAACACCAAGCCTGAAATTAATCACACATTTATTCTTCACCTGCTGAGGGGAAAAGAGAGATCGGGACTGAAACTTCAGCAGAACAAATCTGAACACAAATCCATGCAAATATCAGATAGAGATAGACATAGAGATGCAAATAGATGAAGTTACATCACAATAGTTTAAGGGAGTGTCCCTTTAGTCCCAGGTTATGTATCAAGATTATGTTTGGGTAAAACTGCTAAATAAATTAATGCATTAATCCCCCAATTTAGGTGGTAATTACTGACAAAATAAGGAAGTGATGACTAAAAACCTTTGAAAATTCACTAACATTGAATTTGCACTTACTGTAATAATCCTGAGATCCAAACAATAAACTAGTAACAGTACCACCTGACAAAGAAAGATAACAGTATTAGTATCTAACCAATATCTAACTTTCTCCTGCCTCATGTTATGGCTTCATGTTGGAGCTGAGACATGCTGTGTATTTATTTTTTCTTCATTGGTGTAATATAACCTCTGTGAAGCTGAGAGAAGAGCCTCTCTATAATCTTGAGCTCTCCTTGCACCTGCTCACCAGTTCTCCTTATGTGTCCTCATGACACATTAAAGTAATTTAACATGAACTTTTTACTCATTTATCAGCAAACATACAGGAAACAGATCCAATCAAGACATGGTCAGGGAGCCAAAACGACTCTTTTAAAAAAGAGATGGATACAGTACCTACTAAAAAGGAGTCACTGGTTGAACATTTTGAGACCCAAAGCTCAATCTGAGACTTAAAAATGGTTGCAGCCACAGTGGACGATAACCATCCACACCATGCTGGCTAGCCATCCACAACGCTGTCATACTACTCCAGTATGATCCACAGTGAAGGCACGTGCATGACCTGCCTACATCATCATGAAGTGTCACTTTACTAGATGGGCGATCTTGTCGGAGTCGACACATTGGAGAGCACAAAGACATGGTTAACATGGATAAGACTTAGGTTATTTTCAAGCTTCTATTAAGTCTTTTTGGTCCAACGCCCCCCTCCAATGCCACTCCATTGTTTAAATTAGGCTTGTTCTTGTGCATCAAGTGTGGTCACCCTCGCCAAATGAACTGATCTTTAATGTTGAGGCGTGCTTTGGCACAGTCCTGATAGCCAGTTTGACCAAACCCTTAGAAACAAAAGCCCAAAGGAGTATCTTTGAGGGTCACCTGGAGCTCATTAAGAGAGCAGGAAAGTGGAGGGGTATTTTATTTTTTCACTTTTTAGCTTTTAATTAATTTATTTATTTTGTTGTTGTTGTTTTTTGGCTTGGTGTTTATGTAGTTTCTGAGCTTTCTGCAGCCAGCTTCAAGTGGACACTGAAGGAACTGTGGCTTTTAGCACCCCTGCATAGGCTTCATTTACTAAAATTGGATTCAAATTGGTTGCCCCTTGGTTAGGTCAGCTCACTCCTGAATATTAGTATATATTTAGTAATACTATTATTCACATGACGACTGTGTATGCTGTGATTTGCCCATGTACACACATTTTATTAATTCTGTGTGATCCTCATAAAATGATGTCAACACCCAAATCTGCACCAGTTTCAATCCAATTTGATGAAGGAGTGCCTGGTTATGCAGAATTAGTCAGTGTCATCAACCCATGTCTGATTTTGCCAGGTTTTATGCCCCTGTTGTTTGGTATGTGACTTTTGGAATGACAGAAACCTCCTTTGTTTCTGAGAATGAATAAAGGCTTGGAGTAAAATAAAATACAGGTGCTTACAAGTTCACATCAGTATGATAATAACATATTAAAGCATGACTGTCACAGTAGTTGCATGGTTTGGTTATTTGTTAGAGTTTTGAGCAGAACATAAGCAGTCAGTGTTTTGAAAGGCAGGTTCAAACTGGCACAGCATTATGTACAAATGGCTGTGCTCATTGTGATGAGAACCAGCGCTGCATTTTCTTTTGTCAGCGCATCAACATGGCTAGTGCTGGTGTCTCCTAGATTACTTTTTCTGATGTGCTGTCCCAGGTGTTGAATGTCATGCAGAATGGGCGAGTACACCCAATTATCATTCACCCAAAAAGTAGTAAATTAATCAAAACACAAAATTTTTTCATATAATTGAACCAAAATGAAAAACACCATGAATGAACTCAAATATTGTGGCAAGTTCTGAAACATTACTTACGTTTAACAGCCACCAGAGAACAGAAAACCATAGATTATAACTGATATACATCTATGGAAGTGCTATTGACTGTGCCTCTGTTTTTCATTTCCTCCACCATGACCTTCAACTCCACAGCTTCAAGCTTCATTTTAGGTTTAGAGCCATTCTGCTCTCCCAAACTCTCCATTGTGATGGACAGGCAGTAGCACACACTAAATCCTCATTAGAAAGGGTGGTCCACACCACTTTTGTACATCACTTTTGTGTCTCAATTGCACACACAATCATAGTAAAACACCAGCAACACACCCACTCATAACACCTGCAAAATGAACATACACTTTAACACTCATTTTATGGGATCTTTGCAGATCAGGCCTTGATTGTCTTAGAAAGTCACTCAAATAAAAGACAGAGACAAATGGACAAAAGGTGATCAAGGCAAAAACGCAAGGAACACACTTAACAAAGTCCAACAAGTGACATTTTTGCTCTTAGCCAAGAGGGCTTAATGGAGGCTGCCATGTTTGTTTTGGTCAGTGAACCAGTCAGGGGGTTTGGACCAGTTTGTCTCAAAAGACTCCCAGGAAAGAAGTCTCTGTCTCATCTCAGTCTTTTAAACTCCCAAGGGCCCAGTAGTAAAATTAAGTTACTGTAAATATCTCTCTCTCTCTCTCTCTTTCTCCCTCACTCTCTCTCTAGTCATTTATTCCCTGCGTAAAGTCATCTATCATAACATGAAGGGCTAAAAGCTCCCCACTTTATTATTATTATTATTATTATTATTATTATTATTATTATTATTATTATTATTATTATTATTATTATTATTATTATTATGTCCTGAATGTGCCTTGAGTTGTTGAGTGATTGTACTTAAAGGCTTTATTTTTTAATCCCTTGTTTTCAAAATCAAATTCAAACCAATCCAACATTAACCAGCTGTTCAAGAATTGGGGAAATTCTTTGGACAGCTTAAACATGAGGTCATAAAATGCCTTGACAGAAAAGAAGAACCTCAACACGAGACACCAAAACAACGAGCAGATTTAACAAAGAGAGGTAAAAATCTTTACCTTTTTTATGTGCTACCTGTATGAACATAATTCATTTATTTATACAATCACTGTTTTTTTTTTCCATTGACCTTTTAATCAATACATTTTTTTGTGTGATTTGGTTAAAGCATATGAAATAAAGAAATACATTTCCTGGGTTAAATAACATTTCTTACAGGAGCATCAGATGTTTGTGCCAAAGGGATTTTTTTCTTTTAGTTGAAGTCTGAGCAGCATTTTACCCTCACTCTTATTCCAGTCTTTTCTGTGTAACGGCTGTATGAGTTGTTTCATCTAACAGGAGAAAGATGGGGACAGAGCGGAATGGAGGTGAACGACATACAGTTTCTGGTTACCTTATCCAGAAATAAAATCATCAGAGTAATATATTTAGATAAAAGGTGGCAGTAAACATAAGGGTTTGTTTTTAAATTGCTACAGATATATTAATATTAACTATGATATAATAATTTATTAATATATTTTTGATTATTATTACGATATTAATTTACAGTTTTTCATATTTATTTTTAAACAAGCCTGCATTCACACAAAACTTATATCAAACACAAACAAAGATAAAGAAAGACAGAGAGGTGGTTTTGATGGGTCTCTGGCTCATTTATTTATTTATTCAATTATTTGCTTGTTTGTTTGCTCGTGTATTTATTTATATATTTATTTGTTTAGATTAAACTTTTATTTAACAAGCTAAAACTTATTGAGATATAAAGTGCCTTGGGCGAAGGAGAACTGACCAAGGGACAGCAAAATCATTCAGTGCACAACACAGCAAAACACAGCAAAAACATCCATACAACAAGTAAGGAACAAAAAATATCAGCAAAATTAAAAGCGTGCAACACATGATTTAAAACAGTGTCATAGATCAATCCTTTCCAGTTCCTTGGATCTAAGAAATTCAACAAAACTGTCAAGCAGGATCGGGTCTGATAATTTCAATGATGCTTGTAAGGAGTTCCATGCAGAGGGAGCAGCATAACAAAATGCCTTTTCCTCTGTGAGGACAGGGGGACAATCAAAAGACAGAAAGAATGTCATTGGATTCACACCAACTCAGGGCCTGAAATTTCCCACCTCTTTGACTGAGACACTCGGGAGGATAATTAAAATTAAAAAAAAAAAAAAAAACTGAATACATGTCCTCAGATATCTTTTTCCTTCATTTTATTCTTCTTTTTCTTCCTTTCCTTTTCAAAGTCTGAGGTGAGGGAATTATTTCTTATTTTTTAAATAAATAATTTTAAGTTCAACTTAGCTGACCCTACCATTATTGCTTACAAACAACCTCGTACATTTACATGGAACCAGTTGACAAAATGCAATTAATGAAAGTAAATTTCTTCTTATTTTTATTATATATACACACACATTGCTGGGATTGATTGTCAAATTATACTCAGAAAATGAAACAGATTTTTGATTTGTAAGTATTTAATTGAAGTTAATGTGTCTTTCATTCACTGAAAATGTGTGCCAGAGTTACTTTTGATTAATTTCAGATTTTTTGTATTATTTCAGTTTTCTGGCTCAAAGTTGTGAATACAAAGACAAAACCGGCCTGAAACTCTTTACTCCTGTTTGAAAGGGTGAAATGAGGGGAAATTAGTGAGCAAAAAAGGTTCAGAGTCAAAGCCCGTCATGATGCTTGGTTGATTCTTTATTTTTTATCACACCTGCTCAAATACATTTGAGCACCGTATGAGCTTCATTTTCTTTTTACATATACATAAATTATTTTCATCTTGCATAGCTTAGTGTTGTATTTTTTTGCATGTCAATGCACACCTAACAATCTGATTCCTCTTTTGTGACCTGAAAACAAGAAGTCCATCCCCACAAAGATTTCTGTCATACTTTCTTTGGTTTTGGTTAACTCTCAGTCGCTTCCCAGATTTTATGTCTCGGACATAAAAAAATGAAAGGCTTGACTTGGATGATTTTTGATCCAAATAAAGATTTCCAAAAACAGTTTAAATGTGTGTTTGAATGTGTGCTTTTCTCATGTGTAATCCAAATTCAACCAGCACTTCAGCATGCTTTAATTCTGCTCCGCTGCAGCAACTGCTAATAACAAAGTAACATTATGAAGACTCTGAATATGAGCTGTCTCTTAATTAAATTAATAAGAACACTGCTTTAATTTCCTGCACTGCTTTTATTTTATGCAGGTAGCAGTAAGTTGGTAATTAGAGTTTGCACAATATGAAATTATGAAGAATTAATATAACTTGATTAAGAATTAAACTCTTATTGATCATTGAAAAGAAGCAGCACTCCTCTTTATGTGTCCCCTGCTCATCTTCCTAAACTGCTCAGCTGGAAGATAACAGACCTGAAAACTTCACGGCTTTGATCCTATTTTACACCTGAGAGTCCACCAGATATTATTTGACAGACATAAAGACGTCACGCAGACAGGAAAAAGCAGGTTTGGAGACGGCGGGCGGGTGAACCTTTGCGGTGTGCTGGGAGTCCGGGAGAGTTTTTAATATTGTGTGGGGAGCACTGGGAGAGAGAATGGGTGCTGAGGAGCACAAATCACCAAGACGGTGTTTCATTTAGCCCACAGAGAGGCAGAGTAATGGGATACACACACACACACACACACACACACACACACACACACACACACACACACACACACACACACACTCGACTGAACACACAACTTTGAAGTTTTGGATGCACTCATGCAGACACACACATTATTGTGCTAATGAAAAACTGTAACTCAGGAATATACAAACAGAAACATGGACACATCGAGTCTTTATGCATGCACACACACACGGACACACACACACACACACACACACACACACACGCAGGCACACACACACACACACACACACACACACACGCAGACACACACACACAGGCACTCACACACACACACAGAGTAAGCGCTGCGTCTCTGTAATCAGCTGTAAGTGTTCCACGGTGAGTCATAGACAATCTCTCCATCCATTTAGGTACGAGCCTCTGCAGACTGCAGCTGCCTGCTGTGTTTATTAAAAATATAATAGCCCTATTACACTTATTAGGTAATTTCTGACACAGACAGTGTCACACACAGACACACACAGAGGGGACAGGAATAAAGCAGAGGGAACAAACTGATGCATGTCTTTGATATGTGATAGGATCAGCTGTGCTCTGGTCACTCTGCTCTGTCTTCTTTGCTGTTATGGAAGTCCCCCAGCAGCTGCAGACAGTCATATGCTTTCATTATAGTTGTGATTATTGCATGATATCTGACCTGAGAAATCACCTCTGCGTGGAGTGGGAGGATTTAATTCTGCTGGCTGTAAAATCCCTCCCAGAGTGCAGCTCAGGCTGCTTTCAGTGTAGAGAACGGCCTGAATCTGAGCTCCACCTGTTCAGGACTCACACTCACCCAGTGGCTCATGGGTAATCAGTCACAGAACTGACCCCAGCCACAGTAACTCCTTTCCTTTGTAACCAAGGCCTTGGTCAGATTAATTTCTGGATAGAGATGGGGTTTGAAGTCTGGTTCTGTTGAGTACATCGTTTGGCATTTTCCAAAAGCTGAATAGCAGAAGCCTTTGAGTCAATTCATTCTAAAATCTGTTTTTTTTGTTTTGTTTTGTTTTGTTTTGTTTTTTCTCTTTTTTTGTGAGTCTTGAAAGGTACCTGAAGTCCAGTTGGTTAATAACCTCCTGGAATAAAAATGAACTTTTTTATTTATCCAACAGGTACAACAGGCACCGAGAAGAGTTCAGCTGCTGAGCAGAATAACTGACTGTGGTAAGAGGTTTGAAGGATGACTTCATTTTAACATATGAAAAAGATAAGAGTGCTATTCATGTAAAAAAAATAAAATAAAAAAAGTGATTTGCTGTTGTGTAGCAATTTTAGCGAAACTGCACAAGAACTGACTCTCTATGGTCAAACAAAAGGGGCAGTCATCAGGTCTGGTTCTGCTCCTGAATCCCTGCTCTTTGGCTTCTCCTCCTGCTGCTCTTTTTGCTGCAGTTGGCGCTTTCATTTTGTTTTCTGTTTATTTATTTATTTGTTTATTTATTTTTATTTTTGTGAAATGTTGCTTTTTTTTTCCAGTGCAATACTTCTTAAATAAACAATGGTTGAAAGCCCTGAACCAACGCCATAACAATAATAACTCCCTTTTTCTGCAGGTGTGAAAACTGGTCTGGAGGCTTCAAAGAGGATGGAACAACATTACTTTGAATCAGAACAAAATGAACTCTTCAGCAAAAACAACAATCAGAGCCTGTCAGGGGGAAAAAAACAAGCCACCAGCACAGACTTTGACCTGACACAGCCTCTCATCGAGCCACCACTGAAGGAAAAGACTCGAACAATTCAAACTTTGCAAACAGTCACTCTGAGCCTCAACAATGATCATTACACAGACCGAAATAAAAAAAAAAAAGAAAATGTGATGGGCTCTAATGGGAACATCAAAAAATTCTCTCCCAGAGGCAAGACGCACAAAATCAGATAACAGAGACTGGATGTGGACAAATCTGCCATCCTCCACCCTCCAGATCCTCCACCTTATTCCTGGTGGTGAGAGCTTGTGGCTTGTAGGTCTCTCCAGGTTTCTGTTGAACCACTACACCACAACAAAAGCAGACTCATCAGAGAAGATGATATTCCCCTAGTCCTCCACGGTCCAGTCCCTCTGATTTTTGTCAAACCTCAGTCTGACTCTCCCTTGCCACTCATTGACAAAGGACTTGTTGCTAACTATGCAGGACTTCAGCCTGACCTCTAAGAGTCCTTTAAGCACCTAAGGGCCCTATTGGCCTATCAGGGCCCGACAAGCTTCTGTGAGCCCTACCCACTTCTAGGAGCCTGGCTGGCCTCAAAGAGCCTTTGTAGCCCCTTGGAGCCATATTAGCCTAAAGGGACCCCTCTGGCTTCTATGAGCCTGGCTGGCCTCTGTGCACCCTGCCTGCTTTCATTCTGGCCTTGCCCTTTATTCCAGCTGCCATCGCCTGATCTTTTTGGAGCTCATGATGTCATCCTGCAGTTGCTGGACATTTGGATGAATTGATGGTAGTCTGGCTCAGAAAGGAGTGGTTTTGGTCCCCAGATGGTCCGTAGCTTTGTTGGTCCAGTGTTGGGTTCTTGTTTGCTCTTGGAGATAGTGACACTCTGTGTCCTCTGACACCATAGACAGACTTAAACCCTTCTGTCCCTCACACTCAACATAACCTATCAGCTCTTTTGGTATGGTCACCAACTGGTCTTAATTTAACTGTTTTACCATCTAGCTACCCCTCTTGTCAGAGGATAGTGAGGACCTCAGCCAAGCCCAGACTGGCCAAAGGCAGATAGGGAAGTTTTCTCGAAGTGCTGGGCAGTGCTTCTATAGGCTTCTGTTGGCCGGCGTTGCGGCTGTCAGACATTATTTAAGTCTTCTTTCAGGCCAGTCAGAGGCCACTCAGGCCAGTTGCATGTGAGGAGGACGGCAAGATGAATGGTTTGTTTTGATTAACACCCACTCCAACAGTCTGTGTGATACCTGCTGCTGCTCCTGTGTGTGTGTGTGTGTGTGTGTGCGTGTGTGTGTGTGTGTGTGTGTGTGTGTGTGTGTAGCAAGGAGCAGAGGGGAGAGGAGGACCAGAATGGACCCCCCTGAATAGAGGTAGGGTGGCACGGAGAGGAAGCAAGAAAAAAAGAGGGAGGCACTCAAGGATGATGTGGCCAAACATCTTAAATTAACATGTTTATTTACCCCCCAGTCATGGCAGTTCCATCAAAAAAAAAAAAGGGTGCATTGTCTTCAAACTCTGTGAGTAAATTTTCTAGTTAAAAAGAAAAAAAAAAAAAAATCACTGGTCCTCTTTAGACGTCTTGTGCACCTTTACATCATGTAAACATGTTGTGGCACTAGTGTTGTTGAATTTGCTGTCTGTTGCAGACTTGCTGTTGTGTATCCCGGCCCATACATGAAAGCTATTTTGTATTCCAAACTCAGATTTAGGTTGGGGTTCATTAGTATTTCCTCAGAGCCTACTTAAAATATACATGTCAATACTGTGCTCTGGGTCAGCCTTGTGTCTGTCAGTACGCGCAGCATGCACGTACTGTGTTCAAAGGCCTTCCTCATAGTAAACTGATTAATCATTTGATTTGTACTTAGGCTTGTTGTCTTTGTTGGTCATGTTATATTGTTATATTGTAGGTTACACATTTCAAGGACTTGCCAATGAGGCACAGATTTGAAAATCAGAAATACAACATTATCTATGGACTTTCATGTATTGATATAGGAATTTTTTTTTTACTTTTTTACTTAATTGTCAGTTTGTTTAAATGGTTGTGTTGCATTTTATGTTTCTGCAGCAGCTGACAATGTTTGGTTTTGATCAATATGAAAGCTGATGTTTTGGGAATGTGTCGAGCGTCTATCTACAAATGTCTGTTTGCAACAAGCTACAGGCTTGTTGACATAATATTAGTTACATTATCACACAGAGCAGTTGATATTCAACATGATATGAGGTTTTAGTTATAACTTTAACCTTGGCATTACTTTTTATGTAAACCCTTCATTCTCTTCAACCAAGTGTGCTTGTGGAGTTTGCTGAGGATTGTTGTTTTACTGCATAGCCACGTACATTCCAACCTTGGGTTGTACAGTAGGTCCCACACCTGTACTTCTGTTTGGAATGCCAAAAACATACTGCTGTCGTGTCTGCGCACGCGCGCGTGTGTGTGTGTGTGTGTGTGTGTGTGTGTGTGTGTGTGTGTGTGGGCAGGGTGGCCTGCTGAATATCTGACTCCTGGCCTGAAAAAGTCTCCCAGTCCGGCCCTGACCTCAGCAGTGTTTTTATCTTTTTCCTCTTTCCATTGGACTTCAACAATCAGAATGATTTCAGCTGGTGTTGATGTTCAGCAAACACTGAGCTGAGACATCTCTAACACATGTAGAGATGAATTAGAGGAATAATATATTTGGTGTGGTCTCTTCATTTTTTTCCAGGGCTGCAGGATTTAATACAGAAATGAATGGCATTAAAAATCACACAGTGGTTATCATTTTTAAACAAATGAGATAAGGGCTAATCATACTCCTGCCTTAAGAACTAAGTTAAAAGATACACATTCACCCTCACATTTATAAAACAGATATAGGATTCAGAGAAGTAAGACACCCCCCCCCCCACACACACACACACACACACACCCACCCCCATCCCCCCCACCTCATCCCCAGCTCTGTATGAGAAATCAACGAATGTGAACTCAGGGTGAGGATTAAATAAAGAATGAGGCTCCTCTCAGGCCAGCAGAGCCTGTCAATCTCTGAAAAGAGAGAGATAGACGGCAACCTGTCTGTTTCCACCAGCAGAGGGTTTGATTATTTCCAGCTTTAGCAAACAACCTGTTCAGTAGCTGGAGGCCTGCTTGATTATCAGAAACATTATTCCCTGCATTATCTGGCTTTATTCAGACCGCATGGAGCTTTCACCAGGTGTTTGTGTTTAACACAAACATTGTAGTTTTTATTTTTTCTTTACTGTCAGCATTTAGGATTAAATCACTTGTTTTACTTTATGTGCACCTAATTCATGTAGTTCTTATTCTCCTAAATTCATCCAGAACACAGACTGCAATATCTGAAGCAAAACTTTCAAATGAATACATTGCATGACAATACAAACGTAAGGAATGAGGTGTTTTGTTTTGTATTGTATCATTCTGTGGGTACAAAAAACGGCTCTCATCTCTCTGATGAGAACATCCAAAAAAAAATTTAAAAAAAACAATCAAAGCTTCAATTTTAAAGGTTAAAAATGTAGAAGTATTTTTTTTAGTTGTTTTCTCTTATGTTACCAAAAAAAGAAAAAAAAAAAAAAAGTTTTACCAAGGACAGAAATGATGTGCAGCTACAAACTGTCTAAGAATTGGAAATTAATCTTTTATTTTCACACAAAACATCAAATGCCTGTGGGAGTCTCATACTTCTGTTCATTCTATCTCCAATTCTGAAAAGGAATTTAGAAAATAAAATTTGGGCCATTTTTATCGATTTCCATTTCTGTAAATTAGACATCTATTTAACAACCATTCTTTAGAAATGTTCTTGCAAATTGAATTTCTGTTTTTCCATTTTCAAATTTTACCCTTCTCAATCAGTGGCACAGGAATAAATAAATAATTAAGGGGTTAAATGTCAGCATGAAGGAGATTTTGACAAACATTTTTCTCAGTAAATTTCCATAGGGCTCAAGTAACGCCGGAAATACACCAGATGCGTCTGCACTGGATGAGAAAGGTTGGACTGCGTGCCTGTTCTGCCAGGTGCCTGAGCTGTGACATGTCAAATCAGGCCTGGGAAGATCATGTGGGAGAAGAAGTAGTGCCCAGAGACCACTTAAAATGAGCCTTTCAAAATAAACAAAGTGTCAAAATCCGATTGTATTTAGCTTGACTACAACAAATAATTTATATAACGAGCAGCGCCTGACCAGGAACTCCAGGAACTCCTCAGTCTGTGACTTCAGCTGTCTGTCAGCCTGAAATACACTGCATCTATCTGCATTCCATCTCCGCTGCGGGACGTGTTGACTGCGTTTGTCAACTCACACTGGCTGCGTGTTACATCCCCCAAGCTGCAGGACTGACGGACAGTTGATGTTGTGAGATCAAGGAGTTCCTGTGCTCCTCACTCCACAGATAAGTCTCTCTTCATTCATGTTGGGCTGCAAAACTTTAAACCTGTTGACTCCTGGCATGTTTCCACTCGTTATGTCCGTTTATCACCGTGGTCATGTTAAATAGGATCTAATTTTGAATTGGTTTGTGTTATATTGAAAGTCACAACTCTTTGTGGTGGTTTCTGGGCACCACCTCCTGTCCCGCTCAATCCCCCCCTATGCTAAATTTATGCATCACAGCTGTGTGGTCTGGTAAAAATAGGATTATTGCCTATCCCTTGCATCTTGCCGATGTGGACATGCAGCCAGACCACAACTAAACAGATGTTGACATATTGACTTGAATGAATCCTCTTTGATTTTTTGCTGTGATGCAACAGATATGGAACACAAACAAAACCAGGAAACATAACATTATCAAATTTTAAAACATCTTTGTAATGGAAAACATTTTTTTCAAAATCTGAAACATGTTTTAAAAAAGTGTAAATAGTTTTTTTTTTTTTTTTTTTTTTAATGCTCATCGATTTCCATTTCAGAATTGGAAAACAGGACAAACTTAACAAAAAGAAGGTAATCAGACCTCAGTTCTTCTTTTTCATGTTATAATATTGATCCCTGTTTGATGACCATGATCTGGATGATCCTCTCTCCCCAACAAAAAAAAGGGGCTCAGCACAGCGTCCTCACTGCGTGACTCTAAATGGCCCTCATTATTTGTCTGTACAGGGTCTCTCTCTTTTTCAGACACACACACACACTATCAAACACACACACACACACACACACACACACACACACACACACACACACACACACACGCACGCACACGCACACACACGCACACACACACACACACTCACACACACAGACGTCTGCCTGCTGTGCTTATTAAATAGTTGGGTTTGCTAAGTAGTGCGGGACCCACCGGCCTATCTGCTGATAAAAAGAAAACACAACCTAACACACACGCACATGCACACGCACACGCACAGATGGAAATACACAGTCTAACTTGCTGTCTATGCTAAGTATTGAGGGACCGTGGAGGCTCCAGACTCATAAAGTGAAAATGTAACAAGGCAGAGAACACTCCATGTAATAACTCTGACGATCGCCTCGGCTTGCAGAACTGCACACAGGAGGATTTGTGCAAGTGTGTGTGTTCATCAGTGTGTGTGCTTTCATGTGTGTGTACAGGTTGATTGGCTGAGCAGAAAAGGAACCGGCAGCGAGGGGGAGAGACGCTTGTCTCACCTCAAACAGAGAAAATAAAGTAGGTTTTATGATTATTATTGGAATTCCCCATGCAGCTGCTACTAAAGCTAAATGAGCGTGGCACACACTCACACTCACTGAAACACACTAAAGCACACTTAAGCATACAAAACCGTTAAAATTTTGAATGTGCATGCTCTTTTAACAGCATGCCTTTACTTCCACACTCACTCCTACACACACATGCACACACACACACACACACACACACACACATACACAAACACAAACACACACGGCATGTGGGTGACACACATATTCACAGTCCAATATTTTGAAAGTAAATGAACGTAGCTTGTGACATGCACCTAGTCCCGGGCTCTGACTCTTATCCCCAACCCCCCACCTACCTAACACACACACAGACACACACACACACACACACACACACACACACACACACCAATATTTTGAGTGTAAATGAGCATAGCTTATGACAAGCAGAAGAGACATTCACAGGAGACAATTACCATTCCTTAGTGCCTAGAGGATGGCACACACACACACACACACTAAAGCACACACACTTACAACAATACAAACAAACACACTAAAGCACACACACACACACACACACACACACTGCAGTATCTCTCTCCCTGGCTGTGCTGACAGGACTGCCCGTAGTGGGCCTTTGTTAGTTCTGGTTGGGCAGCCTTATATTTGTGTGTGTGTGTGTGTGTGTGTGTGTGTGTGTTTGTTTGTGTGTCCTGACAGTGTTTTGGCAGCCTTTAGTTCAGTTGTAATTTCTCTGCATTAGACATGTTTGTGCATTCATGACTTTATTTGTATCTCTGTGTTTATTGTTGAACATCATGTTTGTCTTTATTTAAATCATCAAAGCTTTGCAAACTTTTTTTTTTTTTAATTTCTCATGCGGTTCTTCAAATCCAGCATTAGGCTACATCTCCACCATTTTTGTCTTGTCTTCTGCTTTTAAAGCAGAATGATAATAATTACAGAGGCCATAGTGGAGCTGTCTTTTTATAAATCAGAAGCTGTTTTGTGAAGATGTTGGGCTTATATTCAAGATGTAAGTTTCATTAAATGTTTTGAAACCAATAAAAATCACTGATAAATACATAAAAAATACACTCTTCTCTTTAGTTCATGTAGGAAAAAAGACACAGTCATTGCGTTTTGTTTCATCTTCACCCTCTGATGCATGAATTATGGAAGACAGCGTCAGAATTCGAGTGTTAATATTTGTCTTAAAGCATGAAAAAAAGTTTTCCATTTTTTTTCAAATATTTGTAACTGAGCATTCAACTTAACACAGTGTGAACTTAATGTAAATATGACTTATTTTTTGTTTGACTTCTTTTCGTTTTTTTTTTTTTTTTTGGTAATTTTATGAATAATCTTTTTTTAATGCTTTGTCAAAAATTTTAAGTCTCTGTCATCCATTTTAACACTGATTACTTTATAGTTATTATGCTGTTTTACCCTCAAATTATTGTCTATAACTTTCTTAAAATATATATATGTATTTGGGAAAAGAATTAAAAAACATTTTTCAGACCCTAAGAAGAAAAAAAAAAAATCCTTACACAGGCTAATATGAATTTCTAACACATGAACCATTGAACTTAGGAGTAAATAACTTTTAAACAGGTGTCACTGTGGTGACCACTATGCACCACAGGGTTAAAGTCCTGGTTGGACCGTGTGCACAAACACAGACATGAGAGCATTATAGAGCATTGCAGTTCAGAATTATTCAGTCAGACAGTGAGCGTCTTCATACAAGGATATTAAATATCACAAATCATGTATCCTCCTACAGTAGATATTGATCTATAAAGCTATAGATCCATCAGCCTGCCTTTACTGAGGTGGTTCAGTCCTCTGGCTCTCTGACTGGTGACAATAAGAACCTGTCTGTTACGGTCAGCTCGGGCTCTGACCTGTGTCTCTCCTGACCGTGAAATATCAAATATCAAACACAGAACTGATGTTTTTAAAGAGCTGAGAAATTGACCTCAGTAATTCACAGACAGAAAAAAATAAAATAAAATCCATAATGAACACAACATGGTTTATGGCTGAGTACAATGACAGCAAAAACAGTGTCTTTTCTACAAACTTGTCATAATATCAAATTTAATAATGACATCTAATAAAGACATGACTCTATGTATGGAAAGTAAACTGCACCTACGTCACTGTTGGCACTGATATTAATATCTGCACAAAGACGTCCAGACTGAGACCCAGACAAAATCACAAGAATTTTTTTTTTTGTTGTTTTGTTTTTTTCAAATTTCATACAAGGATTATCTTTAAAGCCCTATATTATAATCAAATGGTAAACACAAAAATGTTTATTACACTTTCTGTGCAGATAATTTCAGAGTAAATTATATGTTTTAATTATTCATAATACATTTAATATAAAATAATTGTGTGACTGAGACAAACACACAATTTTTTTCATCATAACCCGATACACACCGCCTAGTTCTGTTTCTCTCACACCCAGACACCTCTGCCACCTCATTATACAACCTTCAGCATGTGAGACAATGATGGAGCATTTGAATCATTTAAGTTATAAGAATAAGCCGTTAGACTCCAGCTGTGCCGTGCATGCAGAAACTCTGTGTCAGAGTGAAGGGAATAAATCCATCTAGGATGAGAGCTTTAGTCAAACACACTATGGTGATAGACCCTCAGCCACTCTGATCTGTGAGGATCACTATAAGAGTTCAAATTTAGTTAAAGGGCAAAAATCATTTTGTGGGGTGAAAAAATATGGGATATTTGATTTTTTTTGTTCTCCTCCCCACAGATTTCCCCCGGCTCTCCTTGAATATATTATTCACAGCCGCTGCACTTTTAGGAATTAAGGTGGGCCTATTATTTGGGGTTTAACAGCAATTAAAATGAAAAATACAATAATAGAAATTAGATAATTTAAATGATGTCATTAATTTTATGCCATCTTCACTGAGCAGATTGAAAATTTCCTTCTTTTTTATATTAGAGGGATGGATGCTTTCCTGTGACATTTTCATCTTTACTCTCTGCTCTTTAACCATCATTTCAAGACAAAAAAAAAAAAAAATTATGGCTCTTTATTCCTCTCCTGAATTTAAATTTTTACTTTTTTTGGTAAGACAAAAAATGATGACATGTATCACAGGGACATCATTCAGTGTTTCTCATTCCTTATATCTTGAAAGATTATGTTCATTTGGAGCAAAGCCAGGTGTGTTAAAGCATAATCCCCCTATGCACAGAGGCTTTAGTCTTTGTCACAGTTTTATGACTCATGAATACTTTTAGTGCATGCTACTTCACACATTTCCCTCCTCACTTTATTTGTCATGTCCTCACATCGATGAAAAAAAAAAAATTATATATACAAACAAAATAACAAAATTGAAACAGTTCAAATGAAAGAAATCTGTGCAAAACCTAAGAACTACCTCTGGCACTGTGCACACTCTTGTGACACATGTCCCCAAGACTACCCATCAGCTCCATGAGTGCATTATTTAAGGTGATTACGTCACTCCTCAGACTTTCAGCGTGTGTTAAAACAGCTGAAAGGTGTGACGAGGCCAGAGCCCAAGAGATGAGCTTGTCTGGTGCAGAACACATTTAGAATCAGCACAAACATGACTTTGTCTCCACACCTGAACTTTTATCAAGTGTTGTTAGTCAAATTATTGCATAGCTTAAAATAAAGGGAAGGATATTTTGATAACGAAAAAAAATTGGAAACCAAACATATAAAACTTTTCTAATATGTGCAAGGAGCATGCCACTCAGACTGCTCATGATCTAAAAGACGTGCTGTCACCTTGTTGTAACACACTGACTGTATTGGCAAACATCTTCCTGCATCTTCAGAAAGTTTGTACAAAGCAGTCTAGCAAATGTCAACCAGGAGCATGGTGAAGAAGGGTGTGCATTACGGTTTATATATATTTTAAAAGTTGCACTTTAAGTTGCACATGCAGCAGATTTTAGGGAACTCTTTGAAAAGTGGTGTTTCAGCTGGATGGGCTCTGCAGGATACAGCAGAATCTCCCGACCAAAATTAGGACGTCTGGTATATCTTTCTTTTTTCTGTAACCTCATGAATGAACAAAATAAAGATAATAAATCATTGTCCACAGGAAAAAAACATTCATATACAGTCAGATTTGGTTGAATCATGATCTGTTTACAAAAAGAGGAACAGTCACTTGAAAGACTCGTGAAGCAACTACTCATTCCATCAGAAGTTAAAAATTCAGAAGTTCAGAGATCATTTGAAGAGTTACTCTTCAGTACTGAGCAAATCATAGATGAATTAATTAATTATTTTTATTTATTTTATTTTATTTTTTTCGTGGGGACGGTTTTGTCTCCAAAAGTGAGGGAATGGCTGACTGAGGAGGAGGCAGCACATCAACCTGTCTGTGAGGAATCAGCCCAGGTGAGGCTCAGACTCTGTCCCCTCAGGACTCTTTGACCGGCCTAATACTATCTCTTTTCTGTCTCTCTTCCAGTCAAGACGCTCTGCTGGCTGGCACCAGGCTCAGGGAGAGAACACTGTGTATCTGAATCAGTGACAGTTCATTGTGTAACTGCTACCAGGACACTTCTCCACATTTCTCCTGGAAGAAAACTGCGAGCCGAAGAAAAAGTTCAACATTTTGGAGGATCATGAAAATGTCTGAGCAGTGTTTGCTGGATAGTTAGCATGAGCAGAGAGAGCATGTTGGTCCTCTGGATTACATGGATTACAGGAAGTGACTTAGGGATCAAATGTGCAGTGAGTCAGAGTCTGATCGGTTTTGTAATTATTTCATACTAAACAGTCATTGGGTGTCATCCACAGGTTGTATAATGTATGTTTGTGTCTGTGATGCCATGAAAATACTGAATAGAAATACTAAACCCAGTTTCATTAGAGTGGGGGTGAGGTAAGGAGGCGGGCCTTCGGTCTCTTTGCAGACAGCTCAAAGGTGTCTGCCTGTCAGTGAAGTCAGCCATGGTCATATACGGACAAGCACAAGTCCTGAATTTTAATACTAAGAAAAATAAAATATAAAAAAATAATTGTAACTGGTTTAGAAATGACCATCAGCCATGAGTGTGCAGACAGAAAACACTCAGCTGAAAGAGAAAAGCACAGAGGCTTTTTGCCAGGGAACGTTCACTGTGAGGTACCTGTCATCTGGAGATGTTAAATGTGTGTCTGTGTGTGTGTGCGTCTGTGTGTAAAAGGAGTCAGGCTGTAGTGCTCTGAGACAGGCAGCTGGATTGGTACAGACCACTGCTGGTCTCCAGCTGCTGGGCTAGTTTTGATGAGGGAACTCTGTAAATTACATCAATAATCTGCTCCAAATAAGTGTGTGGTGATTTGTATGTTTTTTCATGTATCTACACACATGCAGGAGCTTCTGTGCAGAACAAGAGGAACCTGAACCGGAAAGGATTTACACCAGGACCAGCCATGTTTATGATTTCTACTGCAAAAATGTATCATTTTGACAAAAAGCAAGCTCAAAATCTGACAGATGTTTTAGTCAAAGTTTTCTGCTATGTCAGACAAGAACTCTTGTAATTTCTGTGTGACACTAAACAGCAATTATAGAAAAGATTGAGTTGATTATCTTAGATGCCTCATTCTTATCATCCTGAGGGCTTCCAGATTTTTGGGAAAGAAATTCATCTTCTGCTTTTTTTAGAGACATAAATATATATTTGAGCTGTTTTCTGTTTAGGATCTGCAGAAACTCACCTCATGCAGTGTGTGCACGCTGCCCCTCAGAGGACCACTGTGTGTGCATGTCATACTGTAGGTACTCAGAATTTGTGTGTGAGGGTGTGTGTGGACTGCCATGTGGTGAGCAGAGCTTGTTATACTCTGACAGGGCGAGACCATTGGAGTGAAATGCATGATGGGATTCTGTGATGAGCAGGAAGAGTTTGAATAAACATGGTTGATTTCAACTCACCCTGCTGTGAGTGAGTGTGTGTGTGTGTGTGTGAGTGAAACCACCAGGCCTGTCTGTTTGTACTGTGTTCACTGAAGCTTTTTATTGAAGCCTTCATGAATCTTTTTTCCTTCTCAAATATTCAGTCCTCTTCTTCCTCCTCCTCCTCCTCCTCTTCCCCTCTCCCTCCTCCTCCCCTTAGTGACTCCTCAGCTTCATCTTGTTCTCCCTCGTTGACACTCTTCTGACGCCCTCGCTCATTCCCTCTTATTTCCAACTCCCACTCCACCGAGGTCTCCATCAGTCCCTCCCTTGGTCTCATTTTTTTGTCGGCCTCTCTCCCTGTAATATCCTGTTTTTTGTGAGTAAGTTGGAATCATCTTAGGGTTCATTTTAGGAATGAGGAATGGGATAGAGAGAGCTGTCTCTCTGGTGTGCTACTCTGCACTGTTCCCAGCAGAGGCTGACATTAAAAATGAGAGGAAATGAGTAAAGCAAATGAAAAACCCTCACTGCCACAATTCTGAGGAGTTGATTTTAATGATGCCAGCTCTTATACTCTCTTTGAGCTGCTTATTGATGCTTTTTGTCCTACAGAGCTAGGATTAGTCCCACTGTAATGTTGCTGAGTTGATATTTTTCATTAGCTGGCAGTTGTTTAACCTGACACGGACAGTTCCAAGTATCTGCCACAGAGATATTTCACGAGTTCACCTGAGAAGGAGCCATTCAAAATTTTTTTCAGTGGCAGGACTTAACAAAAAAACAGCAGCTATTGATGGGACGACCATTCTGCTCATCACAGATCAATCCACATCAAGCCATGGTATGACACAGCAGATATGCACCGCTGCTGAGAAGCAATAGATGAGTTGGGAGAAGAGCAAAAACATGGTTTCCTGTCAGAGAGGCTTTAAGTGAAATTTTCTGTTCTTCTCATAAAACTGCAGATATTGCCATGTCCATGAAGATCACTGCACACGCCGCCATTGTTTTCAAACATTCAGACATTCCCACAGCTCCCACAGCTCCCATAGCTCTTCTTTGATTGGGCAAGTCAGTAATTAGCTGGGTGAAATTGTGAAAATGGAGCTTGGCAAGATGGAATTTTAAGATTTCAGAATAGGAATAAGGCAGGTCCATCTGCTCTGCAAAGCTAGCAGTTGTTCCCTAATATTCTTAATCAACAGATTTATTTCCAGCTACACCACATTTGAAGGTTGCAACCAGAGACTGTTTATGGAATGGACAGTGTGGCTACGCTTTTTGCATGGTTTTGAAGCCAAAAGAACCTTGTCACACATGACAGTGTGCTGCCACTGTCTGTCACAACACAAATGTTTTATACCTTCTAACTGGCTTCAGGTGTGATTTCTATATTACCAGCACCTGTTACTCACCACAGCTGAGTTTAAACAAGCATCACCTGCTTGAAATTAAATGATTTACCCACAACTCTACAAGGGTGCCAACACATTTTTCAGGCCCGAATTTTGTGTCTTGTGTAAAACTGTGTCCATTTTGACTTTTTTTTTCTTCTTCTATTTATTTTTATTTTTTTTGTTTTCCAATGCACATCAAGGAAAAAAACACATTAATACCAAAAACATTTGTAATTGCAACAATTTTGGAGAAATGGTGTATGAAGCAGTGCATTTGCCAAAACCCGGTCAGAGAAGAGGTCTCCCCACTGCATGCTCTCAGGAACAAACCTCCACACTCACAGCATAGAGATGGATTTCTTACAGGCCTCTCATGTAACTACCACTGCCCTGAGCAATAAAGAGAAATCTTCATACATACCGTCTAGAGTCCAAACTGCTGACATATTTAACAGACCTCCACCTCCAGGGCCGAGAAGACTCCAAAAATATTGAATTGTTTTCTCCTCTTCCAGAGATCGAACAGAAAAGTGAACCATCCAGCTGTATGGGGAAATAACTTCACATTTTTACAAAAGATGTTCATGCAGGCGGAGTGTGATGTGATTTGTTGAAACTGAGATGATTTTTCAACATTCACAGAAGATCATAAAGTGAAAAAATAAATAGGCCCTTTTCTCTTTTCCTCCTGTTCTCTCTCCTTTTTTTTTTTTTTTTTTGTAATCCAAAGCAAAAGTCTAAAAATCTCTTGAGCAGAATGAACCCTGCAATCTTTGCTGTGCTCGTCACTGCAACCATCAACATGACACACTACAGATAAAAAGCACCAGCTACCATATTTTAAGCTTTGTTTGATGGGGAACATTAAACAAAAAAATTCTGTTTCCAACAAAAGAGTTATGACTTTTGTATGGCACTTATGAAGGTGCCTCAGGTTTCTCCATCACCTGTGTAAACTTGTCCTCATCAAGTCTCTTTTCCTCCGCTCTTACATCTCCTCCCCTTAATTTGGGTGGTGAAATGAAAAATATTTGACTCGTAGGTTTGATATGAAAAGAAAAAGTCAGGAGTCAGGAAAAAGTGTGAACAGAAGCAAGCTGTGTGGGGCCATTAAGAAGAAAAGAAAAGGAGGAGAGAGTGAGTGAGCGAGTGTAGGATAACATTGATGGCCTCTCCCTAGTTGTAAATATGGTTCATTTGGTGATTTATTCATGGTGTTGATTTATTCAACTGAGGTGCAAAACATCGCCCTCCGACCGCTTCTCTATCAATAATACAATGCTCCTGGAGACAGACTGTGTGTATGTGAAGCAGTGTGTGCAAAAATAAGTCCCATCATGCATATAGCAGTGAGATGAGCCCAGCTATCCTCAAATCACCCAAAAAGCAAAGGAGTTCTCATTGACAGCTAACAACTGGAACTCTTCTGTAGCGTCCAGTGTTTCAGCCTCAACTTCTGACCAAGTTCTCCAAGGAAACAGTTTCACAGATTTATTTCAGCACACACTCCATCTTCTGTCCCACTCTGGAAGAGTAGTTTTTAAATCCACACACTCCTAATGATTGTGCAGGATACCATTTTTTTAACTGTAAGAAGCCAAAGCAGAGTGTGTGAGACTTCCACCCGTATGACCGGGAAGAAAAACAGAACTGTGTAGTTTTTATTCTTTTATAACTGCACAAGTTTTAAATCCCAAAATAAATCAGCTCACAGGTTTTCTCCCCATACAATGCTAAACCTCATTTTACATCCATTACGGCTGCTGGGCTCTGTGGTAGAAGAGTCCAAGTGCTGGGCTGACAGGCCTTTTTTCCAGACTGAAACCATCTGGAGCAAACCAAAAATCCGGCAAAGAAAATGCAGAATGGCTGAGCAGCTAGAAGTCTACATCAGACAAGATCTGGCCAACATTCTTCTCCTGAGCTCCAGCAGTTGTCTCCACAGTCCCTGGGTTTTTACCACACTCTAACAAATTGCTGTAAATTTACGAAGAAACTTCAACTCTAAAATCCTGTTCTGTTCAAATACAGTTTTACTCTGTATGATAACAAAAATAAAATGATCATTTGTTATCAATGATATTCTAATACAATATTTTACTGCTTTATGGCTGAAGGGCAGAAAACAGTGATTACTTTTTTTTGCATTGCGTTTTGGGATTAAGAAGGTGAGACTACATGCTTGGAAAGACAATGGAGCTAGTAGTCAGATTGATCCCCAACTCCATCCTGACAACATACAAGTACTGGTCCTGACAAACAGGGAACAATATGCCATGATAAAAGTACAGATTTTTCTGTATGACCTTTTCAACAGAATATTTTTAGATTTTTCCATTTTTCAATCCACGAGTTACATAGGGCCATTTTCCTCTTTACTCGTGGTTGAAACAAATGTTCTGTTATTTATGAAGCAAGATAGCTGTCAAAAAGATATATGCATAATTAATGATTCATATTTGTAATTTTAACCATTTCTCTGTCAAAAAAGTTTTTTTACACAAAATCTTTCAGTCATATACATGATTCTGTGAAATTGGGCTCGAGTTAGGATTATTTTTATACGAGTGTGAGTTTAAAATCTGCGATTGCCAATGCTTATGAATACGACCCTGTTTTTGATTGCCCAAGAAAAGGACAGCAGAGGGGGGCTCTGGGATCCTGGATTCCTTCAGGACCCTTCACATGATCCCAAAGAGTTCACTATCATAGCTAGTTGTCTCAATCCACAAAACTCTGGAAAAACAAGCCCCCATTCATAGCCGAGCAGTTTCACAAGGGTGGAGACTTGATCCACTGAGACACGACCAAAACAGGGTCCAGATTACTCCTCCTGTGTGGAGGTGAGTTCCTCAACCTTTTCAATCATTATTTTAGCTTTGTGCTCATCTTGAAATGTCTCCTCATTAAACTTTACATTCTTAATCAGTGACTTCCTCAGATCTAGTGAGTTTCTTCAGGTACTGATGCTTCCCACCAAAGACATCACTCCAGTTATCACTGTCAGATGCAGTCAAATTCAAATCACATCAATCCCATCACTGTGTGTGTGTGTGTGTGTGTGTGTGTGTGTGTGTGTGTGTTTGTGTGTGTGTGTCTTAATTTCTTGAAGTAATGATGGCCACTCGTTTTTCTTCAGTTAGCCGATTGCTTCTTGCCTTCCCCAACCCTAACCCTAACCCTTGTCCAATAGGTGTTAATTCCATTGATAAAGTATGAAATTACACTAATTAACCCTGATAAGGCACAGCTGTGAAGTCAAAACCATTTCAGGTGACGACCTCTTGAAGCTCACCCGGAGAATGCCAAGAGTGTGCAAAGCAGTAATCAGAGCAAAGGGTGGCTATTTTGAAGAAACTAGAGTATAAAACATGTTTTCAGTTATTTCACCTCATTTTGTTAAGTACATAACTCAACATGTGTTCATTCATAGTTTTGATGCCTTCAGAGAGAATCTACAATGTAAATAGTCATGAAAATATAGAAAACACATTGAATGAGAAGGTGTGTCCAAACTTTTGGCCTGTACTACATATGTGTGTGTGCAGGTCAGCTGACAGACTTGCCGTACAAAATAATGTTAGACCCCCCCTGCCGCCTTTTAAAGTGCTCTTCCTCTCCTCCTCTTCTCCTGTTCCTCTCATCTCCACTGCTCTTCATCTTCTCTTCTTCCTCAGTTCCTCTCCTCTCCTCACATCCTGCTTGGACTCTCCAATGAAGCAGCGGGTCCCTCCCGTCCCTCTCTCTCCCTCTTCTCTCTCTCTCATCTATAGCCCTACTGTCCTTCCGTTGCGGGGCAGCAGGTCCCTCTCCCATCACTCTCTTTATCACCCAACTACAGCTGGATCTCTCTCATCTCTATCTCTTCCACTGACGGTGCCACCAAACTCAACTGTTTCTGCCAAAGATAATGTGTTGTGTCAGACCTTTATTCAAGGTAATGGATGATAACTGCTTGACAGTTAGTTTACGTTACAAGGCTGGTAAACGTTGGCAGTGTGTTTTCTTACCTAGCTCTACACTGACTTTACTAGTTCCAACTTTACAGTCACCTCCTTTTTTAAAAGATGTGTTAAGAAAATCTTAGGTTTCTTTTTTCTTCTTCTCTTTCTTCTTCTCTTTCTTTCCTTTTTTGAGCACCGGACTTTTGCTGACTGGACATTTTAAATGTATTCAACTTCAAATCAAAGACAACATCAATGACCAATCTTGACCAGTATTTCATGGACAGCTAAAGGAAAACACATAACAAGCTTTTATTTAAATCAAATATGACATACTTTTTTGATAAACAGACCTTTTTTTGAAAAATTGTTCTACCCCACCTCACCCTGGGCCCAGGCCAGCAGACCTGTTTACCCCCCCCCCCCCCCCCCCCCCCCCCCCCCCCCCCCCCCCCCCCCCCCCCCCCACACACACACACACACACCACCCCCCACCGTAGGCATGTGTGTGTGTGTGTGTGTGTGTGTGTGTGAGATAGACGGAGAGTGATGGGATTACTCTTGTTATGTGGGATCAGATGTGCTCTGTTTGTCTGCTTTGTGTCAGTGGAGATTCTACTCTCAGTCAAAATGTGGGATCAGTGTCAGGATCAGTCAGAGTCTTCACAGCTACCACACACACAAACACACGCACACACGGTTTAGGTAACGGACATGGCTAACTTCTGCATGCATTATTTTAAATATGTTGTGTGTTTTGATGTTTGCACTGGTGGATGTGCAGCATTTGTCTTTGTCAGCTTCTCTTTGAAACTATTTGACAGTGCGTGCATACGTGTGTATTTGTGTGTGTGTGTGTGTGTGTGTGTGTGTGTGTGTGTGTGTTCCTGGGCATTGCTGTGCTGGCTTCATATTTGTCACTTGTGGGTGTTATCCTGTCTTTGTATTACAGCAGCAAGGTTTTTGTCTGCTCTTATCAAATCAATAAAATAACCAGAGTAAGAGTTAAAGTCTCTGTGAGGACTACCTGTTTGGTTTTGGCTGCAGTCACAATTTTGACTCTGTTTCTCATGAGCATCCATGTCTCTCTTGAGACAGAGACAAAGGCTGTTTCCCAAACCGCCTACTACCTACTACATGCTAAAGTAGTAGGTAGTAGGCACTGCCTACTACTTTGACATGTAGTATGACTGTTTTGTTGGACCTGTTTAGTCGTATACTACTCTGGATTTCTGTTTCAGGAAGTGGAGCTAATGGTTTTTTTTTCTAATATTTCATTTTATCATAAATAAACCATGAGTACATTTGGCATTTCAGTCATTAATTCACCATTTCAATCAGTGGTGAAGCTACAGGAACAATAAAAGTAAATAAGTCAAAATAGATGTCAATGAGATACAAAGGAAAATAAATAAATGAAATTAAGCATGTGAAGGAAGTTGTACATTTTGTTGAGAATTTTTATGTTTTTTTCTTCATTTTTAGTAGTTCAAGGAACATTTTTAATTTATTTAGAAAAACAACAAATTCAGGGAGAGATTAGAGTCCCGATTTTATCAAATCTGTAAAGGTATAAAAGTTTATTAAAGCAAAATTGCCATAATTGATTTTTTTTATCTTGCATCAAAAGTTATCGTGTATTGAAAAAAAATCTGAAACAAACTGACTTTCACGTTGAAAAAATTTGATCAATTGCATTGAGAGACCAGCTGATCAATTCTGTGATTTTTTTAGGTTTCCAGATGTAAATGCAGAGAGAGGATAAGGGCAGGGAGGGAGAGAGGGAAAACGTGTTTGCCTTCTCTAAGAGCGAGAAGAACATTTAAAGTCTTTGGTTATGCACAAATGGTTGCGGTTATTGAAGAGAAGGCCAGAAGAAGGCATAGGCGCAATGACGGACAGGGGGAAAGAGATCCTCCTGTGCATGTGTGGAACTATTTGGACTGTCAGAAATAAAAACAAAAGAGACACATCATCTATCCAGCAATGCCATCTTGGAGCTGCTGGATGAGCTGAGGACTGGTTTGGGGTTAGTCACAATATAGAGCCATGCTGGATCTCCTATGGAAAAACTCCATTTAGCACTGATTTTTTTTTTTTTTTAAAGTTATTCTTTTGGCCTTTGTGCCTTTATTAGATAGAGGAGGACAGTGGATAGCGTCAGAAAGGGGAGAGAGAGTGGGGAGTGACATGCGGGAAATGGCCACAGGTCGGATTCGAACCCCGCCGGCTCGAGGACAAGCCTCATGGTGCGCAGCCATATCCACTAGGCCATCCGCGCCCTAGCACTGATTTTTATTGAATCCAAATCATTCCAGCAGACCAGCAAAGTTAGTTCTAGCATCTCCCATAATACTTTTTCCAGTGTGCTGTCCCATGTGATGTCACGCAGGGTGCGTGAGCATATATAGTTCCCACTCGCTCTGAATGCATTAAATGGCTCAAAGCAGCATTTTTATGTAATCAAACAAAAATGAAAAACATCACGACTGAAGTTAAATCTTGTGGTATATTATGAAACAAACCAAACTAAATTAAACTTTAACAGAAAGTAGAGGACAAAAAACTGTACGGTGGTCTGCACCATTTTTGTTCTTTTTATCAACCGTGCATTCAACCACATAAGATAACCCACAGCATGTCCACTAATAGCATGTGCAATTTCTTAGTTTATAATTTAGCGCTGGTTATTTGGGATCTGAGTCCCTCAGAATAGTCAAGGGCTGTCTAATGCATTTCATTATGACTGAGTCAAAATAACCGTCTCTTTGCTTCATTTGAGTTCCACACCAACAGTCATCTTACTCACCAGCACTCTACTCTTTCTAAAGCAACACTGCTGCAAAAGAGCAATGCCTTCACTTCCTGTCTCTCTTCTCCACCTCTTATCCTTCAATTGTCTCAATTGGTGTTTTTGTCTTTCCTTTACCCTTCTCTTTCTTCAGCAGATGATTGTCTGTCTCCCTCAAGTCTTGCTGGGTACAAAATAAGAGCTTTTGGGGCACAAATGACAAGCATGTTGGAGGGGACTCATTCTATTGGTAAACAATGATCTGTAAAAGCACACAGAATGAGATTTAAAATAAGCACTCTGCACAGACCGCCCGGCCCGACCGGGAATAGACAATTCAACGCACCACTTACTGACACATTCAGACAATTTGTACTTAGAGGGAATATGCAGAAGGTACTGGGAGTATGAGCAGAGAGCACTTCAAACAAAAATTGTCTTTATAGCACCAGGAAATGGTGCCACAGGCTGTCATCAAGCTGAAGTCATGAGGCAGCTGTGAGAGGCGTTTGACCCCGACAGACTAGACAAGGTGGTGTCCACACAGCCAAGAGAACTGAGCTTAGAGAAACACTATAACTCATGCAATTATTCTGGTTTTGAATGTAACATGACTCCAAAGATACATTCCAGCTTTGCTCACATGTAGATAAATGTTAGTTACTGTGAATCAAGTTATAAGGGTGCAGACGCTCTTTGTTTATTTGAAGTAGTTAAAGAGTTGAATCATTTCTGTTGGAAGCACAGTTTACAGCATATGTTGGGGCTGCAAACTCGAAACTCTGCAGTAGCTGCAGCATCAACAAAGGAGACTCTGGTCGACTCAAACACCTGTGTCCACTCAATAAGTGAGTCTCAAAGGGCCTTCAAAAATCTAAGCCTGGGGCCAGAGGCACTTTAATGGTGCCTTGTTTTTGGGAGCAGTAATTCCGGAATAAATTGGCCAAGTACTAATATGGTCAAAACTTGTGCAACTGGTTGAAGAGTGGCAGACTATGAATAAAAACCCGTGCTTGACGATCTGGGGTGTGAATGCAAAGGGGGAGGTTTCAAATGTAATTTACACTTGATTTAAGACACGGGTCAGTGGGGCCCTGTTAGCACTGGGGAAGGGTAGTGAAAGCTAACACAGGAGGAGGGTTAAACTACAACTGTTTTCAGCCACCAGATTTATCAATATCGATCAGGTGAACGCTATGAATGGCTCTGGTACGCACGTTTGATAAATTACACATGAATGTTGCCGCAAGCTCGTTTTTACACCAAAATCTGCACCAATTCCCACACAAGATTGATAAATGAAGGCACTTCCACCACGTGACATTGAAGGTACAAGAACCAAATGTTTTTTTCTTTTCACTCATAGAGGCATATATGCTTATTATGAGTTGCTCACAGACATCACAGCGCTCTGTATGTGGGAGCTCAGTATGGAGGAATGTGGGAGAGCAATCACACAGTCCTTCTTCAGGAAACCTATCAATAAAGATAGTGAGGATGTCCTTTACAATAGCGAACACAATGAGATGGCACTTGGTGTTGTACAGCAGCGGCACACTTTGGAGAGAAACTAACAGGACTGTTCCTTCATACAGATGTAAGTTTATGTTGTCTATCTTGGCCTTTGTTTATTTTGAATGACTCATCTATTTATTCACAGCAGGTTGACTGAGGAAACCCCAGAAGCCCACTTCCTCTTCATGGTCTCCTGGTAATTTACGTAGTCTTTATCTGTACCATACAGATGACCCCAGCGGATGTTGAGGCTGCTCGCCTGATACTGCCTGGTATGCATTTCAGAGACATAAGTCATATCAAACATTCTTAAATTACAGATGTTGATGCAAGTTGGGATGCATTCTAAAGTTGCTATTACTTGAAGTTTCAGGTGGAACAGGGCAGGTAACGACTGGACGCTGGATGATCACCCTTGAGGGCCATGTCGTGTCTGAGGGCATCACACCAAGCTTTTTGACAGGACTTGCTGCTGTTTGCAATATACTATATCTTTGACCTTCAGTACCAAGAAGGGGCGGCCTGCACTCATTCAGAGGTAAGGCACCATTCATTTCCTTCTCATTTACTTCTCATCATTATGTGTTTCTAGTTTTGGACAATTGCAATCCTTGAAAATTGAGAACTACAAATCATTACTCCTCACTTCAAGATATATTTTGGACGTTTTAACTTAAGATGGTGTTAGTTACTGACCAACACTGAGACAGACATAACTCAGACAGGTCGTCCTATAATCAGAAATCAACCTGCTCGCTGATCAGGTAAACAAATTAGCAGTAGAAGATGGGTTTAGGTGACAAAAACATTTCAAGCTACAACACATCAAGAACATGAACCCTTCACACCATAATACATCATTTATTAAGTTTCTCTGTTTTGATGGTCTTGTTCAATCTCTCAGTTTTTTGAAAATAGTCTGTACTGTACAGATATGCAAGAGGGCTGATTCTCCTCACCTCGCGATTTCAGCACCAGTTAGTAGCTCATATTTCCTTATGCTATAAAACCGAAACCCTCCCCTTAGGGGTGCAGTCACACTGGCCATTCAAACTGTTGTACTCAAGTACCATTCAGCCCGAGCAGTGCTGCTCTTACTTACACGACTACTGAATGAACCAGATTTCTCACTCAGCTTTTCCACCAATTTTCCATATTTTGAGTAATCTTGGCTTTTGACCTGTAACCAGAGTTTTCAAAAACATTTTACAACTAAATTGTACTGGAAAATGCCTGCCCTGTAATTTGTGTTCCGTTGTGTAATCTTATGATTTTAGTGCACTGACAGGAAAGGGGAAGAGAACAGTGGAGCTGTCTGTGGCTGTATGTATTACGCAGACATAAAATGTTTGCAGAAGCAGTCAATAAGATATAATCTCACACTGATAACTGACAAAATAACAGTATGCTATTATATGGGAATGTTGTGATTTTGCGTTTATGTTTAAAAGAACTACTTTAAGTGGCCCGAGCAGGCCAGTGGAGAGCTTAGTCAGCTGACCTGCTATCTGTCAGTTAAGCATCCGGGCCATTTATAATGTTGAGCCCTGCAATTTTCCCAAGCCACACAGAGCTGCAGCATAAGGGTGAAAGAGCCACATGCTGCTCCAGAGCCACAGGTCGCCGACCCCTGCTCTGGCTGTTAGCTAGAAGGCTAAGGCAAGGGCTGGATATTAACCAAATAATAACTATACCAATACAGATACATTCACCTCGATACCAGTTCCTGAAGAATACTTTCTTTGATACTGATTTTATGATATCCTTCCTTTATAGAAACTTATGATGGCGGCGCACAGGAGTGCAGCGGCTTCTTATGCTCCAGGAGACAAGCCCCTTTTTAGTACTTTTTTAGTTGGTCCTGGGGCCAACTTGAACAATTTTGCTTATGGAAATGAGCGTATAAGATATAGCCAAACCGATCTTATTAAAATAAGGGATGGTTCGGCAGAGAGCACTTGATCTGCAACGACGACAACAACAGAAGCATCAACAACAACATCAGCCGTCCTCAGACTCAGGGCCTTGCTGGGCAGACTGCACCTTCTGAGGACATCGGAATCAGTATGGCGTGAGAGTGTTCGCCGGGCGGGGGATAAGAGGAAGCGGTGTGCACGGAGGCAGAAGAGGGGCAAATGGGGTGGGCTGCTAGCCAGGCTAAAGGCTAACGCCGGGAGACCACCGATTCCGTCCCTGTTTTTGTCCAATGTGCGTTCCTTTGACAACAAGTTGGACCTGCTTCGTTTGAGACTGGGGATTTCCATGGAGACGAGGAACTGTGCAGTACTCTGTCTGACGGAAACCTGGCTAAATGACAGCATGCCGGATCAAGCCTTCCAGAACGAAGGCCGGCTTCTTTTCCGAGCGGACCTTAACCAGCAGTCGGGGAAGGGCCGTGGGGGTGGACTATGCATCTACGTGAATAAAGGTTGGTGCACAAACTGTACGCTGGTGAACAGCCACTGCTCTGAGACGATAGAGCATATGATTATTAAGTGCCGGCCACACTATCTGCCTCTTGGGTTTACAGCGGTGTTTGTTATGGCTGTTTACATCCCGCCTGATGCTAAAGCTAATGACGCACTAACAGAGCTTCATAACAACATCAGCTTGCACCAGCACAAGCACCCGGAGGCGTTTTACGTGGTTGCGGGGGATTTCAACCACGTAAACCTGACAGACACTCTGCCCAAATTCTACCAGCATGTCCCTCACCCCCACCTGGGCTTCTCCAATCGTATCTCCATCATGCTGATCCCTGCTTACCGTCTTCTGCTCAGACGCCACACACCAACGCCACACACCAACACGAAAGACCATTACGGTGTGGCCCAGTGATGCTGTCCCTGCACTGCAGGACTGTTTTCTGTGCACAGACCGGCAGGTCTTCAGAGAGGCAGCTGTTGAAGAGGGAGAGGTGAACCTAGAGGAATATACATCTTCTGTCCTCAGTTACATCAGTGAGTGCACAGAGGATGTCACCAGCACCAAGACCATAACAGACTTTACCAACCAGAAACCCTTGCTAAATGCAGAGGTTCGGTCTCTGCTGAAAGTCAGGGATGCTGCGTTTAAGTCTGGTGACAGAACGGCACTCAGAGCAGCTAGGAGAGAGCTGAACGCTGGAGTTAAGAGGGCCAAAGCCTCATATGCTCAAAGGTACAGGGACATTTAACTTCCAACGATCCTCGGAGTATGTGGAGGGGCATAAAGTGCATCAAAGACTATAACATCAGAGGTGCACAATGCCCCAGGGACCCCTCTCTGCCGGATGCTCTCAACTCATTCTATGCCCTCTTCAATGACTCAAATACCTCTCCCAGCAACAGGAGAAGAGCCCCTCAGTGTGACTGCAGCAGAGGTGAGGATCAACCCACGAAAAGCTGCTGGTCCCGACAACATCTCTGGGCGGGTGCTGAAGGGCTGTGCAGACCAGCTCGCTGAGGTGCTGACGGACATTTTAACACCTCCCTCACACAGGCAACTGTCCCCACCTGCCTGAGGACGGCAACAATAATCCCCATTCCCAAAACCATCACTGTGACAGGCCTAAATGACCATCGGCCAGTAGCCCTCACCCCGATAGTCATGAAGTGCTTCAAGAGATTGGTCATGGCCCGCATTAAGGACTCAATCAGCACCACAGTGGATCCACACCAGTACGCCTACAGGAAAAATAGATCCACAGAGGATGCCATCTGTTCTGTGGTCCACACAGCCCTCACCCACATAGAAAAGAAAGACTCTTACGTCCGCCTGCTCTTTGTGGATTTCACATCTGCCTTTAACACCATCAGACCACAGACTCTGACCCAAAAGCTGTTCTCACTCGGACTGAGCTCCACCCTGTGCAACTGGGTCCTGGATTTCCTGACAGACAGGCCGCAGTCTGTGAGGATCCATGACGTCTCCTCCTCTCCCATCATCCTCAATATCGGCTCCCCCCGGAGCTGTGTGCTGAGCCCCCTCCTGTTCACCTTGCTCACATATGACTGCTCAGCGATAAGCCCAAGCTGTCTGATTGTGAAGTTCGCAGACGACACCGCTGTGATTGGACGCATCACAAACAATGACGAGTCCGACTACAGGAAGGAGGTGGAACACCTGGAGGGCTGGTGCAGAGACAACAACCTCTGCATCAATGTGAAGAAGACGAAGGAGATGATCGTGGACTTCAGAAGGAGC
>RPOG01000642.1:178919-203919 GCA_008086565.1 Thalassoma bifasciatum
CAGGAGAAGAGCCCCTCAGTGTGACTGCAGCAGAGGTGAGGATCAACCCACGAAAAGCTGCTGGTCCCGACAACATCTCTGGGCGGGTGCTGAAGGGCTGTGCAGACCAGCTCGCTGAGGTGCTGACGGACATTTTAACACCTCCCTCACACAGGCAACTGTCCCCACCTGCCTGAGGACGGCAACAATAATCCCCATTCCCAAAACCATCACTGTGACAGGCCTAAATGACCATCGGCCAGTAGCCCTCACCCCGATAGTCATGAAGTGCTTCAAGAGATTGGTCATGGCCCGCATTAAGGACTCAATCAGCACCACAGTGGATCCACACCAGTACGCCTACAGGAAAAATAGATCCACAGAGGATGCCATCTGTTCTGTGGTCCACACAGCCCTCACCCACATAGAAAAGAAAGACTCTTACGTCCCCCTGCTCTTTGTGGATTTCACATCTGCCTTTAACACCATCAGACCACAGACTCTGACCCAAAAGCTGTTCTCACTCGGACTGAGCTCCACCCTGTGCAACTGGGTCCTGGATTTCCTGACAGACAGGCCGCAGTCTGTGAGGATCCATGACGTCTCCTCCTCTCCCATCATCCTCAATATCGGCTCCCCCCNAGTGCTTCAAGAGATTGGTCATGGCCCGCATTAAGGACTCAATCAGCACCACAGTGGATCCACACCAGTACGCCTACAGGAAAAATAGATCCACAGAGGATGCCATCTGTTCTGTGGTCCACACAGCCCTCACCCACATAGAAAAGAAAGACTCTTACGTCCGCCTGCTCTTTGTGGATTTCACATCTGCCTTTAACACCATCAGACCACAGACTCTGACCCAAAAGCTGTTCTCACTCGGACTGAGCTCCACCCTGTGCAACTGGGTCCTGGATTTCCTGACAGACAGGCCGCAGTCTGTGAGGATCCATGACGTCTCCTCCTCTCCCATCATCCTCAATATCGGCTCCCCCCGGAGCTGTGTGCTGAGCCCCCTCCTGTTCACCTTGCTCACATATGACTGCTCAGCGATAAGCCCAAGCTGTCTGATTGTGAAGTTCGCAGACGACACCGCTGTGATTGGACGCATCACAAACAATGACGAGTCCGACTACAGGAAGGAGGTGGAACACCTGGAGGGCTGGTGCAGAGACAACAACCTCTGCATCAATGTGAAGAAGACGAAGGAGATGATCGTGGACTTCAGAAGGAGCCGACATCTCCTCCCTCCCCTGCAAATCGGAGGAACAGCGGTGGAAGTGGTCTCCAGCTACAAGTATCTGGGCGTGCACATCTGGGACGACCTCACCTGGAGCACCAATACTTCCTCTCTGGTCAGGAAGGCACACCAGCGCCTCTACTTCCTCAGGAGGCTGAGGCGCGCTGGACTGGGGAGCTCAGTCCTGACGGCGTTCTACAGGTGCGCAGTGGAGAGCATCTTGTGTTCCTGCATCACTGTGTGGCACGGCAGCTGCTCTGTGGCAGAGAAGAAGGCTCTGCAGAGGGTAGTGAAAGCGGCACAGAGGACTGTGGGATGCAGCCTTCAACCACCACAGACATCTACTTGTCCAGTTGCAGGAAACGGGCCTCCGACATCATGAAGGACCCCACCCATCCCGCACATGCTCTGTTTGTCCCTCACCCCTCAGGCAGGAGGCTGCGGAGCATCAAGAGCAGGACTACCAGACTGAAGCTGTGAGACTGTTGAACTCTGGTGGTCCCCTTTAGTGCCCCCCGATAAATGCTCACTGCAATATTTGCACAATTTATTATTTTATTCTATCCATTTATTACAAAGGCTAGTTGATTGTGTTCTTCTTTTATTCTCTTTTTTTTACTGTATATTTGTATATATTTATTTATTCTCATTTCTACAATTGGGCTTGCTCCGGGACCAGGGTAACCAAATTTCGTTCATGTTTTACATATGTTGAATGACAAATAAAACTCCTTGAATGAGGGAGTCTACAGCAGCATGCATCTTAGGGGCCGTTTACACAAGAAAAATTTTAGGGTGAAACTCAAAAGTATTGTTGCGTTTCAGCTTATTCCTTTGAAAACGCCATCCACAGTGGAATTTTTCTGGCTTCACGCTCATCTTTGTGCATGCGCATTAAACCTCCAGTGTGCCATGTGCAAATCAAAAAACAGCATCAATAGAGACTTACCGTAATTTTCATGTGCTGCAAAATCTACTGACTGACTTCTCACAAAATGTGCATCTATTGCACTTTGTCTACAGTCAGAGAAATAGTTTTTTGTTTTTAACTCCAGATGATCGGCTCACCTATTCTTTAGCTTCTAAACCTTTGTCGTGTGTGCGGCTCCTGCATCTATATCTCCATCTACAGTCCTGGCTTGTACTACAACATTTTAAGTCCCTCAGCATTAATAAGTACGCGCAGATTTTTTTCATTGCATCTCCCTGCGTTTTAGGATGACAATGTGAAGCACTTTTGTGTAAACAGGGACTGAGTTGCCTGGTGGAGAACACAGTTACCCAGGCACCTGCTTGACTTTGTTACTGAGTCNGCTGTGTGCTGAGCCCCCTCCTGTTCACCTTGCTCACATATGACTGCTCAGCGATAAGCCCGAGCTGTCTGATTGTGAAGTTCGCAGACGACACTGCTGTGATTGGACGCATCACAAACAATGACGAGTCCGACTACAGGAAGGAGGTGGAACACCTGGAGGGCTGGTGCAGAGACAACAACCTCTGCATCAATGTGAAGAAGACGAAGGAGATGATCGTGGACTTCAGAAGGAGCCGACATCTCCTCCCTCCCCTGCAAATCGGAGGAACAGCGGTGGAAGTGGTCTCCAGCTACAAGTATCTGGGCGTGCACATCTGGGACGACCTCACCTGGAGCACCAATACTTCCTCTCTGGTCAGGAAGGCACACCAGCGCCTCTACTTCCTCAGGAGGCTGAGGCGCGCTGGACTGGGGAGCTCAGTCCTGACGGCGTTCTACAGGTGTGCAGTGGAGAGCATCTTGTGTTCCTGCATCACTGTGTGGCACGGCAGCTGCTCTGTGGCAGAGAAGAAGGCTCTGCAGAGGGTAGTGAAAGCGGCACAGAGGACTGTGGGATGCAGCCTTCAACCACCACAGACATCTACTTGTCCAGTTGCAGGAAACGGGCCTCCGACATCATGAAGGACCCCACCCATCCCGCACACGCTCTGTTTGTCCCTCACCCCTCAGGCAGGAGGCTGCGGAGCATCAAGAGCAGGACTACCAGACTGAAGCTGTGAGACTGTTGAACTCTGGTGGTCCCCTTTAGTGCCCCCCGATAAATGCTCACTGCAATATTTGCACAATTTATTATTTTATTCTATCCATTTATTACAAAGGCTAGTTGATTGTGTTCTTCTGTTATTCTCTTTTTTTACTGTATATTTGTATATATTTATTTATTCTCATTTCTACAATTGGGCTTGCTCCGGGACCAGGGTAACCAAATTTCGTTCATGTTTTACATATGTTGAATGACAAATAAAACTCCTTGAATGAGGGGGTCTACAGCAGCATGCATCTTAGGGGCCGTTTACACAAGAAAAATTTTAGGGTGAAACTCAAAAGTATTGTTGCGTTTCAGCTTATTCCTTTGAAAACGCCATCCACAGTGGAATTTTTCTGGCTTCACGCTCATCTTTGTGCATGCGCATTAAACCTCCAGTGTGCCATGTGCAAATCAAAAAACAGCATCAATAGAGACTTACCGTAATTTTCATGTGCTGCAAAATCTACTGACTGACCTCTCACAAAATGTGCATCTATTGCACTTTGTCTACAGTCAGAGAAATAGTTTTTTGTTTTTAACTCCAGATGATCGGCTCACCTATTCTTTAGCTTCTAAACCTTTGTCGTGTGTGCGGCTCCTGCATCTATATCTCCATCTACAGTCCTGGCTTGTACTACAACATTTTAAGTCCCTCAGCATTAATAAGTACGCGCAGATTTTTTTCATTGCATCTCCCTGCGTTTTAGGATGACAATGTGAAGCACTTTTGTGTAAACAGGGACTGAGTTGCCTGGTGGAGAACACAGTTACCCAGGCACCTGCTTGACTTTGTTACTGAGTCTGAATCATCCTAAAGCTGTTTCCATGACCTCCAAAACCTGCCCCAACAACACACACTCACAAGATCACGTGAACACACTTGCGCGCGCGCACACACACACACACACACACACAGACTATGTAAATAGGCTGAATTGTTATGCATTGGAAGGTGAAAGGAGTGTGAAGAACAGAGATTTCCTTACAAGATTGTGAGTGGAAAGAAAAGAAGTCCACTTTCTCTCCAAATAAGACCTGTGTGTGTGTGTGTGTGTGTGTGTGTGTGAGTGTGTGTTTGTATGTGTGTGTGTGTGTGGTCTGCAGTGTCTTCTGGAAATAAACAGTTCAATGGTGAGATAGCTCTACAGAAGTGTGAAGTGCCACCTCTTTCCATTCAGACGAACTTTCCGCTTGTCTGCCTCTGCAATATTGTTTTTGCTCTCTCTCTTTTTTTTACCTTCCCTCTCCTCATTTTCCCACCTCTCCCTCTGCATCTTCCCTCTCTTTATTTTTGTTTAACTGACTCTTGTTTCCCAGTCTTCATTTTCCCCTTTTCTATCAGAGCCTCACATCCGACTTTGCATCCTCCCGCTTACCGCTCCGTTTCTGTTGCTCCTCTCTCCCAGCCTGAGCCTGTCTCTGACTCCATACCTCTGTCCTTCACTTTCTCTCCTCCACACAACAACACACAGGTTGGACGAGTTAATGATGTGCTGGTGCTTGGATCTGCCTCAGCTGCATATTCACCTCAATATTTACCATATTATTATTTATTTACTGGGATGTTTTACATATCTCAGAATCTCCAAATCATCTCCTGGATTTGCATTTAGAGTTTTTCTCTGTGCTTTCCTCCCAACAGAGAAATGTGCTGACTTGTTCTGATGCCAAATCCTCGGCCAGTCTAGTGTGGGGTGAGACTGTCAGCTAACTGACTAAACTGTGAACAGTGAAAGTGTGAACCATATCTGATGTGTTTTCATAAAGAAAAAAATCTTTGACATGTTGGTGGAGCTAGCTTATTTGTAGTTTAAATGTGTAGCAGTCTTGTTTTTAACTGCTTGAAATCGTGTTCTGCACTTTGTTCTCATGTATAGATTCACCTCCATTCGGAAATGTATTTATGCTCATCGCACACACCAACATGGTATTCTATTGAATTTTTATATCTATTTGCTTGAATAATGATGTCAAGTTATTTGAACTGTTCTTTTATTTCTTCTTTTATTGTGTTGGACAGTTCTGCTGTTCAAAGAGCCAAGATCACATCACTCACCATTCATGTTGGAGATATTACATTATTTCTTATTAAACTTTGGTTGTGCTCCATGCTGACCCAAATAGACATCAGGTTTGTGTCCCCAAAGCACATTTGATATAGTGAAAGTACATAGATATGTCATGTCATGTGTCAGAATGTAATAATAATGCAATGACTCTGGGCTAAAACCAGTAGTTTCTCCTTATTGCTGAGTCCAAGTTGAAAGTGTAACCTAAAGAGGCTGTCAAGTTGGTCCTTGATGCAGTGAAACACAGCATGATAACAATCTACAAAGTATGAATCTGGTGAGAACCAAACTCACAATTTGCCACTTAATAACCTTGAAGATTTGCCACTTTTAAACTGTCAAATTTACCACTTAATAAAAAAAAAAAAAAAGACAAAAAAGTCTTGAAGTTCCCCTTTACACACTGTCATGGAATGCCAAATCAAAATCGTTTCAAAAAAAGCTCCACAAATTGTTGAAGAAAGTGCATTAATCTTGTGTTTTGGCTCCAAGGAGGGCGGTTTATCATGTCTAACCAGCCAAAGAGGCAGATTCGTGTGGTTTGCCAACCTGAAATAACCTGAAACACCAGACAGTTCTGTATATCCGCCACAGAGATATTTCACCAATCCATCTGGGAAAGAGCTGTTTCAAACTGTTTTAAGAGGCGTTAAAATAACTGAGGACACACATGGTTTTTTGTTTGTTTGTTTGTTTGTTTATTTTAAGAGAGATGGTTAGAATAATTATTGAATGGATATAACAAATGAAGTAAAATTCAGAACTCTGGTCGTCTCCTGTGCAGATATTCAGAGCATGTGCTGAACTGAACATGCAGGTGAACACGTGAGCTGACAAATGATAGGGCAGGCAGTCAACACACAACGATCTGCAGCTCTTTCATGAATGCTGAATGGCATTCTGTTCCTAGTTTACAGCTTTATCCACTCACCTTTTTTTAAAGGTGTTAAAGACTCAGATTATGATGATAGAAATGATAAATGTAAATTATTTGAATGAATGAATGAATGAATGTTTTTATTTCAGTTACAGTAATCAGTTAAACAAGTTTAATTTAGTGCAATCAGTTTCCATACCAGAATGGAGCAAAAGCAAAGATAAATTATATACACACTTGCACAAAACATTTACTCACGGAAAAAAAAAAAAAAAAATCTCTGTAACCAAAAAAGGAGTGGGCTAGAGCTGAAGCTTATTTTTGCCTATCCTGTACAATCCATAAGATAACCCAAAATATTAGAAGTACAAAAAAGAAAAAAAAAAGCTTTATAATCTTTCTCAATCATTTCACCTTTCAGTCATTTTGACTTGTAATCCTTTATTGTTTTAGCTTTCAGTATTTTTTTTAACTCAACAGTGATGGACACAATTTCAATTCATCACTAAGTATATTCCATAACTTGACCCCCCAAAATGAAACACATCTACATCTATCATTAGTCCTTACTTTACTTATTTCAGAGACACACAATCCCCTTGAGTCATAATTTCTTTCTCTTAATTTTAAAGACCTTGAATTCAGGTGGGAAGACTTTTGTTTTTTAATCAAAAAACTCTACAAATAGTTCATTAGTTGGTTCATGATAGGAAGTTTTGTTTATTATTCTAATAACTCTTTTCTGGAGTTTGGATCTATATATCTCTTATATGTATTTCCCCAAACCTCAACACAATATGACATATATGGCATTGCAAGTGAGAAATATAATATATGCTGACATTTCAGTAAATCTCTTGTTTTGAAAATAATACCAAAATACTTAGATAATTTCTGTTTTATATATTCTATATGTGGCTTCCAACTCAATTTATGGTCTGGAATTGTTCCCAAGAACTTAGTTTCATATACTCTTCAATTTCAATTCCATGTAAGATTAGCTTCATTTCACAGTTAGTCCCAGAACCATCAACACCATACATTTTGTTTTATTTCCTTTTAATGATAACTTATTGATGTCAAACCATTTTATAACAATATCAACTAACTTTCTACCATTTTCACCAATTCTTTAATTTCTGGTCTTGAAAAAAAGAAACGTATATCATCTGCAAACTCAACTTATTAAATACTGTACAGATGTAATTCAAATAAAGTATAAATAACCTAGGTCCCAGTACTGAACCTTGTGGAACACCATAGCTTACTTTTCTTGGATATGACAGTATTGTTGATTTTTACATACTGAAACATGTTGTTCAAATAACTTCTTATCCAATGTAGCACCTCTTATGCTATAATGCTCTAATTTCTGCAGTAGTAATGAATGATTAATTGTATCAAATGCTTTATGTAAATAAAAAAACACTTACAGCATACTGTTTCTTATCTAAAGCTGTAGCTATATTTTCAACAAATTCCATCACTGCTAAGGATGTTGATCTATTATTCCTAAAGCCATTTTGATGGTTGCCCAGTGACTCATACTTCTCTATAAAACTATCCAGTCTACTTACAAACATTTGTTTAAGTATTTTTGAAAACTGAGGTAGCGAAGACAGAGGTCTGTAATTTGATATATTTGTTGCCATTTTTTAAGATAGGGACCACCTTAGCCACTTTCATCATATCAGGAAAGACACCTATTTGAAAGGATTTGTTGCACATAAATGGTTTGAGAACACAATGCATTACTTCTATAATGAGTGACATATCAATAGTGTTATTATCTGCAGAATTTTTACTCCTAAACCTTAGGGCCACTTTCTAATACACCACTCTCACAAACTCCTCCAAGGAATATTGAATTATTACTAATGAACGCAAAATCTTGATCTTGACCCACATCCCTTATTTCCCTTATTTCTAGCTACATGGAATTTATCTAAGCACTGTTTCAAAAAAACTTGAAGTTATTGATAAAGAAAGTTACACGTTTGACAGAGAGGTCAGTTTCTGCTCTCTGTGATGCTTTGGTGTTAAGAAATTGGTGGAATCACAAAATACAAATCACTGCTGGCACAACCAGGAAACAGCAACAAAATTCAGTAGGAAGAGGCCCCCCTGGGGCAGTCCACACCTCTGTTTACGTGTTTACACCAGGTACAACACACACCAAACAACTATTTACATGGTCCCTTATTAAAACAGCAGCGGACATGCCTGAAGTTTCTTTCCACAGGAGGAAAAACACAGTTCAAGGAGGGCAGTGCTGGTATACTTGTTTGAGAAGGGAAATAAACAATTCTTCTTTGCTTGAGGCCAAAACAGATTTACATAAAGCACAGTGAGGTGGAGGTTTAACAGCCAGCCAGCCAGCTCAGTGTGAAAACACAGCGGCTGCAGTCACACTCAGAGTCCCACTGAAGCAGCCCAATAAATCCTGTTCCTCCTCCAAAGGAGTGGAAACAGCAGCTCAGTCAGTGACCACCGCTTCTGAATCTGACCCTTCAGCTTCCACTGTGGAGTCAGTGCTCTCACCCAGGGGTTCCAAAACTACTCAAGCCAGAACCTTAGGATAATGGTGCCAGAATCTGGTGGCTCCCAATGTGGCCCAAGATGATCAGGCAGTGAGAAGAGCAGATTGGTCCACGATCATTTCCAGTCATTCTTTGGGAAGAATTCGACAAAATGCAGCTGCAAACAGCTCTTCTGATAGGTCAAACTGTCAGCATGTGAGGAGCTGTTGACCTTGCTCCCTCCCACTCAGCAGCTTCCTGCTACAGGTATGAAACATAAAACATTCCCACCAGCTTCAGCACCAGGAATCTCTATGACGCTTGAAGTTGTGAATTGTATCTCTCTTTTTGTCTCAGACTTCTATTTTCATTCCTTTTGCAAAGCAGAGAAGTGTCTGCCTCCATGTCACTGAAGTCGTCACATTTAGGAGAAGTGAGATGCTGTCATTACGTGGTGTTATGGCCATGGGTAATGATGCACGGTAACCGCTCCACTTGCACGAGGGGAGAATAATAGCTGACTTCACAAAGAGCCCATTACTCCACATGAAGGAAGAGTGTTTATAGAGCTTGATATTTATGAGCGTCTGCTCGCTGTAAGACGTTCCTCTGATGTTACACAGTTATCCTTGATAGGCTGAATCAACATTTTCTAATAGAAAAAGATGAATATTGATGTTAATACATGCAGACATTTTCGAAAAGCTCCTGACACACACTGAATGCAGAAGAATGCTGGTCATAACTTTTATTGAAAGGGCATTTTTTTTAAAACACTGAAAAAAGGGGAACAACGAGAGTATCAAATGCATAACAACACATGATTTCAAACAGTGTTCATGTACTCTGCCCCTCTGAATAAAAGAGGTGACAGGAAAATAAAGCTTTGAATATTCAGACTGTTATTCCGGGCTCCGAGCCGGCGCATAACTCACTGATGAACGTTTAATGTCTCTGCTGCAGCGTTGTGGCTGAAAAACAGCACCAAAGCTCCATCAGTGACTTTTCTATACACTTGCTGCATATAAATATATACAAAAGATTCTGTGCTGCTTTGACGCAGGTAAGGCAATTTGTCAAATGTCTAAGGACAAAACAGGAAATCTAACAGTCCTGAATGTAGTAATCAAGATGAAATCTAAATGCTATGGTGTGGATGCGTTTACCACCCAGCCTGAGCAATAGGAGAACTCAGTTGTGTGCAGTACGGTGCTTTAGCTGCTCCTTCTTCTTCTCTTTGACCCTCCATCAACCTGGGTTGTGTAAAAAAAAAACAGGTCCAATTACTTTTCTTGTGTGCACAAATAAAAAAAATACTATACCTGAATAACACAGATAAATATTCAGCAACGCTATAAAGCTCAAAAAATACAGTACTGTACAACAATTGATACAATGTAAGCAAACAAGATGATATTGACTATATTAAATTGTACACAAGAAATGTTGACCTATGTAGCATCTAGGGTCAGGCTGCATTTAAGTACATTAAATATGGTTTAAATACAATAGATGCTTTAAAGTGTGTCGGTAAGTTAAATCACCATAATACATACACACAGAAAGATATTTAAAGCACAATCATACTGGGGTTAATCACTGAACATATTTGAAGAACAGGCACACTAACCGCACCAAACTATCAACATGTGGTAGTGGCTAGGCTAACTCACCAACTCCGAGATTCAATAATATTAAGATCCACGGGCATTCCTCAGCTGTTACTTTCCCAGACGCTCCTATATTTAAACAAATGTTCATTGATTCTGATTGTACTTAATTGACCTACCTGCGTAAACACCTCTCTGTACACTGCGCTGTTCATGGCCGCCGCCGGCGAGACACACCCAGCTAATATCCCCTTCAGTTGGCTGCGTGACTGCGCTCCAGCATGACGCAATGCCACAGTAACGCACATACCACCAGAAGGAAAAGGTGGATACTTTCATTGTAATAATAAACAAAAAGGGTTTTCCACCTGGGTTACACCCAACTCATTTGGGCAGTCATGTCTTTTTGGAGCACAACCTTAACACTTAATAACAGCTGTTAAAACTTGATGTAATGTCATGAAGGCTTTGGGAGTGACAGTATACAAAACATCAAATGAGAGATTTGAAACAATGAAGAATGGTAACAGAGGCGACTGCCTGTCTACACACATACACTGAGCTTGGTGCACCTTTCTCTTTCAGTTAGACCAATTTTTCTCTCATGCATGCCCAGAAACCCTCATAAAAACACAAGTTAATATGAAATGCATCATACATTTCACCCCATAAAAAATTAAAGAGGCAAAGTGTGCTGAAATGTTTGATTTATCTGCTTCCTCAGAGGGGGGACATTTCATATTAATGTAATCCTAAAGAGCAGCAGCACCTTACAAATATCTCATACTTAAATGCCATCGCATACACCGACGTGCGTGTGTGTGTGTGTGTGTGTGTGTGTGTGTGTGCGCGTGCGTGCATGCTATTTAACTGTGTGACACAACTTTGTTTTACAGTTTGGATTTCTGTTGGCTGTCAGTCACTGTAAGCCATAATGAGAAAATGTGTGTGTGTGTGTGTCCTGGCCCAGGGAATAATCATTAAAATTACATGAAACAAGGTTGCCACATCTCCAGTTACGCTGCACCTTACTCCAACCTGTCACTCAAGAATCTGCTTTTTGTGTGTGTGTGTTCAATCTGTTCTTTGCCGATCCTCTGACAGTGACCTCTTGGATGACATTAATCACTCCATAGAATGATGTTCATGAATTGCGTATTGTAAAATTTAAAAAATCACTTCTCCCTCTATAACTCAGTGTTACACGAGTCAAAGACAGATTTGAAAATAGGAAGAAAAAAAATTAAATTGGCTAAAGATGTCCATTTAGCCACATTCTATCTTTAATAGAGTGCCCTGTATACTAAAGCCTGTTTCTGCTAGTTAAGAAAACAAAAATGAAAAACTTGCTAAGTAGAGATTTTTTTCTTTTGCTCATAAAAAGTCACAATTTTGAGATAAAAAGTCAATATCTCAAAATTTTATCTTCATACCTCGATCATATCCTAAAATTTTAAGTTAAAGTCGAAATTTTGTGATGGTAGAGGGAAGAAACCTAATAAACAGTAGTTTTACTTCTGAGTGAGCAGGAGCTGCTGTTTAATGTCATAGAGAAATGAATAGTCAGCACATTGAGACTTACATTGACGTAGTTACACCATAAATTAAATATTTCTAGGATCTGGCAACAAAAGTGAGTACACCCCGAAGAGACTACATCCCTAAATGTCCAAATTGAGCCATGCTTGTCATTTTTCCTCCAAAATGTCATGTGACTCGTTAATGTTACAAGGTCTCAGGTGTGCATAGGGAGCAGGTGTGTTCAAATTGGTAGTACAGCTCTCACACTATCTCATACTGGTCACTGAAAGTTCCAACATGGCATCTCATGGCAAAGAACTCTCTGAGGATCTTAAAAGACGTATTGTTGTGCTACATGAAGATGGCCAAGGCAACAAGAAGATTGCCAACACCCTGAAACTGAGCTGCAGCACAGTGGCTAAGATCATCCAGCGTTTTAAAAAAGCAGGGTCCACTCAGAACAGATCTTGTGTTGGTCGCCCAAGAAGCTGAGTGTACGTGCTCAGCGTCACATCCAAATGCTTTCTTTGAAAGATCAGCGCAGGAGTGCTGTCAGCATTGCTGCAGAGATTGAAGAGGTGGGGGGGTCAGCCTGTTAGTGCCCAGACCATACGCCGTACTCTACATCAAATTGGTCTGCATGGCTGTCATCCCCGAGGGAAGCCTCTTCTGAAGTCAGTACACAAGAAAGCCCACAGTTTGCTGAAGACATGTCAACAAAGCACATGGATTACTGAAACCATGTCCTATGGTCTGATGAGACCAAGATTAATTTGTTTGGTTCAGATAGTCTCAAGCATGTGTGGCGGCGACTAGGTGAGGAGTACAAAGATAAATGTGTCATGTTCTACAGTCAAGCATGGTGGTGAGAATGTCATGGTCTGGGGCTGCATGGGTGCAGCAGGTGTCGTGGAGCTACATTTCATTGAGAGAAACATGAACTCCAACATGTACTGTGAAATACTGCAGCAGAGCATGATCCCCTCCCTCCAGAAACTGGGTGGCACTGCAGTGTTCCAGCATGATAATGACCCCAAACACACCTCTAAGATGACCACTGCTTTACTAAAGTCAAATCAAATCAAATCAAACTTTATTTATATAGCACTTTTCATACAATAAAATGTAGCACAAAGTGCTTCACATGTTAAAAGGCCCCACCCCATCCCACCCACGCACCCACTGCCCCCACCTCCCACCCACTGCCCCACCCTGATAAAAACACACTCACACTCACATTCACACTTATACACACACACACACACACACACACACACACACACACAGATAACAAGGCTTTAGAAACATGTGGCTGAGTACAGAGGAACCAGGTCAGGAAACGCAGGAGGCCATATCTGCACTGGGGGGCTGCACAAGGTCCACAGCTAGGATGCCTCCATCCCCACAAACACCTTACAGGCCAGGAAGGGGCCCACAGCAGCAAAGGACAGCTGCAGACCCCCCACCTGACCAAGCTGATGAACATGAGGTAGAGACAACCCAGCCAGAGCCAAACACAGCCCCCCAACACAGAATGGCCCCCTCTGAGGAAACACTGGAAATGGGATAAAAACATAAAAACATAAAACCATTAAAAATATAAATACATGCTTAAATAAACTAAGAAGATAAATATGTAAAAGAAGGCTAAGATCAGAGAATGAATAAATATAAATAAATGAAATTAAGATAACATAAATAAATAAANTATGAACGTTCTCTGCGGCCCTCAGGTCCTCCGGCAGGCTGTTCCACAGACGGGGGCCATAGTATTGAAAAGATGCCTCACCGAAAGTATGAGTTCTAACAATGGGTATTTTTAAAAGACCAGTGCCGGAGGATCTCAGGGTCCGCGAAGGTTCATATGGTAAAAGCAACTCTGAGAGATAAGAAGGCCCAAGACCCCTAAGACACTTAAAAACCATTAAAAGGACCTTAAAATCGATCCTAAAACACACAGGGAGCCAATGCAGTGATTTTAAAACTGGTGTAATATGCTCCCGCCTTCTGGTCTTCGTCAGCACACGAGCTGCTGAGTTCTGTAAGAGTTGTAAACTTGAGATGTTTCTTTTAGGAAGACCAGAAAGCAGGGCATTGCAATAATCAATACGACTGGAGATAAAAGCATGCATTAGGGTCTCTGTGTTATCTTGGGAGAGAAAGGGACGGACTCTGGCTATGTTCTTTAGATGATAAAATCCTGTTTTTGTGATATTTTTAATGTGAGGAATAAAATTGAGCTCAGAGTCAAAGATGACGCCCAGATTCTTAACTCGATTGGATGGGTTTAAACCCAGTGTTTGCAATTTAGATCGTAAATTCTCTCCCTGAGCCTTAGGATCAACGATTAAAACCTCAGTCTTGTCCTGGTTGAGCTGCAGGAAGTTTTCTGCCATCCAGGATTGAATTTCTGTAATACATTTAAAAAGGGCATCAATTGGCCCTGTGTCATCAGGAGACATGGAGATGTACAGCTGTGTGTCATCTGCATAACTGTGGAAATCAATACCATGCCTCCTGATGACACTTCCCAGAGGGAGCATGTACAAATTAAAAAGTAAGGGGCCTAAAATTGAGCCTTGGGGCACACCACATTTAATACCATGGATTCCTGAGGAGCACGTGTCCAGACTTACCAAAAATTTCCGATCTGAGAGATAGGAACTGAACCATTGAAGGTCAGTACCAGAGAGGCCCACCAGGTGTCTCAGTCTGTCTAAAAGAACCCTCTGATCTACTGTGTCAAAAGCTGCGCTAAGATCCAGTAGCACGAGGACTGTAAGCTCGTGTGAGTCCAAGTTACACCTGAGATCATTAACGATCTTCAGTAAGGCAGTCTCTGTACTGTGGTTCGTCCTAAATCCAGATTGGAATCTCTCAAAAACTGAGTGGTTGTTTAAAAATTCATTAAACTGAATAAAAACTTTTTTTTTTTAAATTTTGCTTAAAAATGGTAAGTTGGACACTGGTCTGTAGTTATTAAGAACTTCGGGATCCAAATTGTTCTTCTTCAAAAGGGGTCTCACTACTGCCGTTTTAAGGGCAGCAGGGAAAGTCCCAGTCTGAAGAGAACAATTCACCATATTTAAGAGCTCAACTTCAAAAAATCCATAAAAGGTTTTAAAAGGTGATGTGGGAATTGAGTCTAAAAGGCAGGTAGTTGGTTTTACTTGGGAGAAAACTCTACCAAGCATTTCAGCATCAACCAGGACAAAACTGTCCAATGTTTCCTCAGGTAAAACCATGCTTTCTACTATATTAAAATCAGTATTTTGATTGGATAAAAGAGAAGATCGTATAGAGTCTATTTTACCTCTGAAGTGGTCGGCAAAGTGCTCGCAAAGGGAGTCAGAGGGAGTGAGTTGTCTGTTAAAAACAGGGTTGATTAAAAGATCAATGGTCCTAAAAAGGACTCTGGGATTGTTTTTATGATTTTTAATCATATTTGTACAGTAGGTGGTTCTAGCATACCTGAGAGCAGTGTTGTAATTTTTTAGTTGCTCACAGTATATTTGATGATCAACTGTCAATTTATTTTTCCTCCATTTCCTTTCAGCCACCCTCAATTCCTTTTAAGATTTTTCGTTTCTTCATTTCTCCACGGGGGTTTGCGCTTAGGCAGTGCCTTTTTTGTTTTAAGTGGAGCAACGATATCACGTGCTGATTCAAGCTTGTTGATAAAATGTTCAACGATAAAATCACATGATGCAGGTGTGGTGGCTGGAGGATGTTTACCCACTATTTCAATAAAATTTGCAGCCACTTCAGGGGTAAAATAGCGTTTCCTGACAGTTCGCACAGAGGCCTCCTGCTGGATAAAACTGGTGACATTAAAAAACACACAAAAATGGTCAGACACAGCCGAAAAGCAGCTGAGGGTAAAGGTGATGAAGTGGCCAAGCATGTCTCCAGACCTAAACCCAATGGAACATTTTTGAGGCATCCTCAAGTGGAAGGTGGAGGTGAGCAAAGTCTCGAATATCTGCCAGCTTCGTGATGTCATCATGGAGGAGTGGAAGAGCATTCCAGTGGCAACCTGTGAAGCTCTGGTAAACTCCATGTCCAGGAGAGTAAAGGCAGTTTTGGAAAATAATGGTGGCCACACTAAATATTGACACTTCAGAAACTTTCACAAAGGGGTGTACTCACTTTTGTTGCCAGGGGTTTAGCTATTAATGGCCATATTTTGAGTTATTTTGAGGGAAAAATAAATTTACACTGTTATATAAACTGCACACAGACTGTTGGTAAACACAGAAGTGGGCGGTGCACTTCATCAGGTACATCGCCATGTGGATTAATTACAGTTCCAGGGGCTCGAAGTGGAAGAAGAGCGAGGAACAGCACAACTGTAGATATCGATGAGGTGCAGCTGACAACAGCTCCGCTGTAGGACGAACGCCACGTTGTAACCACTGGAGGCTAATGGCTAGCCGCTAGCTCATCAGCTTGATGCTGCCGGCGGTGTGCTAGCCAGGGCTAACAGCTAGCTAACAGCTAGGTAGCAGCCAGCCGAAGGTAATCCAGAGAGCCCAGCCATAGGATCCAGGCTAGCAGCCTTCCATCCAGTGGGGATTCGGCCCTGCACAGACGTGTACCGGAATCCTTGAAGCTATGAGACGGACTGTGACGGCAGCTCCAGTACAGCACCACGGGGATACAGGTATTGGAGGTCCCATACCTGCAGGCTGCAGGTGTTAACCGTCCAGAACTTTAAAGCCCCACGGCCATGAACTCATAGCACAGATCAGCACGGATGTAACCCCTCAGGGTAATCTAGGTTGGAAAAAAGACTCTGGCTAGACAGCCTTGCCACCAACCATCTGGTGTAGACATAGACTTGGTCGGTTCCCCTCAGGGATGGAAGGTAGGATCCAGACGTAACACAAGCTTTATGTGCGTTTCCTTTGACAGTCCATGTGAACTGTGTATAAAAAGCTCAAGGTGTACTCAAAGGTACTTAAAAGGGAGGCTCAGACAAATAAAAGAGAGGCTCCAACACTTAAAAGAGAAGCTTCGACACTTCAAAGAGAGAAGCTCAAGTAGAGCGCAAAGTACTCAGGACATGTGTGCAGCCATCTTGAATTCGGCATCAACTACAGACTTAAATCATTCAAATGAGGTGTCAATGATGAATTTTCACCTTATGGTGCTTCAGTTGTAGTATTTTGTCCTCAGTGAGTGTATCTGTATTCAAATTGACAGATAGCAAACAAAGAACAAGTTGTCTTCCAACCTACGACTTCATTTCAAACTTAGAAGAAATGACAAAAACAGAAAGACGACCTCTGTAACCAATAAAAGAAAGTTTTGACATTATATGTTTCCCTTCGTATTTGTTTAATGTCCGACATTTATTTGTTCCAAAGTACATTTATTTTAATTTACGTCACTGAGAATATAAAAACTTACAATTTATACTACAAGTATTCAGGAAAATAAGCTGATGAACAGCTTACAAGCCAAGCTTTCCAAGACACATACGGAGAGGAAAGAAAAAGGGGTACACAGCTGCTGGCTGACCTCAGGTAATACTGACTGCAGTCTTCTTTGACACAGTCTCTAGTACGAAATATAGGTAATTCACGTGACCAAACTAACCAATGACCAAGGCACGGTATATTTCACAGAAAATAAAATGCCTGGAACTACCTGCAGTCACCTAATGAAAATACAAACTAAATACAATACAACACCTTTAGCCTTAAAAACTTAGCATGGTAAATAGGCCAGAATTGGGTGGAGAGTAAGGGGTTACACTTTGTCTATATTTTGCAACTTTATAAGTGTTTATTAGGAGGACACCTAATTTTAGGACATGTTGCACCAGTGACCGAAAGGTCAAAATATCAACATTTAAGAGAGACTTACAGATCTCCTACAGAGTCTCTTTGATTATTCAATAGCCTTTCACATGACTACCCAAATTCAAGTATGGTTTTATATAGCCACTCAAAGTGTGTTATCCCGAAAGGACATTTTGAAATCAAAAAACACAGACCAAAGTATGCATTGCATTAATATGAAAATAATCTTAGTTTTATGACTATATTTGTTGACGTCTTTGCAACTGTCAATAAAATTATGCCCGGAGCATCTTGAATGTTCTTTTTGAATATCTGACATTTCTTGGGCATTTTTGTCCCCTAATTCTAAGCCCAGATTTTTACCCATTTCTGCATTTTGAAACTTGGTAGCTCCTTGAAACTATGTTATGTATATATGTATAGTGACTAATCATATGAGTAAGAAAAGTGGTGAAAGTTGAGTACTGTAATGTAGTATTTTAAAGACTGTATGTATTTTTAATGAATTTGAATTTCTGACATTTTTTGCACAATTTCATCCCCCAAATCTAAGCCCAGATTTTCACCTATATCTGCATTTTGAAAATTGGTAGCTCCTTGAAACTATTTTTTTTTTATCGTGACTAATCATATGAGTAAGAAAAGTGGTGAGAGTTGAGTACTGTAATGTAGTATTTTAAAGACTTTAAGTATTTCTAACACTATGACATGCCACATCTTTGATCCACAAACAGAGTATTATATTAAACTAGTGTTACACACATTAAGTTAATGTTATTTGTGAATAAAATTTCATTATAACAGTCCCCTTTTAAGGAACAAAAGGTCTCGGTGCAGAAGGTTGCTTTGATTGGAAAACAGGTCCTTTGTTCCATGTTTTTCACCTGTCTTTATCCTCAATCTGCAGCTATCAATCACCCAATAATAACCCAAAAGCAGATCTTAGGGGAATAAAATATGTCAACAAACCCAAAGATATTCCACAAAAGTCAGGGGGGCCAAAATGCCTTGCTATGCTCCATGAGTTTGTAAAGACATTGTGAGAGAGGATTGTTGCAGCGTCAAATTATTGGCATTGATCATAAGCAGTCAACATAAACAGCTCAACTATTTCGAAGATGAAATTAAAAAGCTTTTAAGGTTCAGTGTGTAGAAGTTGTCAGCATTAAAACTAAAACATATGTGTCTTTTCTTTCTTTTAAGTTAGAAAAAATATTTTTGTAAACACATTAATGCGGGTCCTATTCACAGACATAACAAACTAAAATGTTTCTCAATGGCAGATTATGGGGCAAAGAAAGGGTGAAAGAGGGTGTAAAATATGAGCCTGTAACAATACGGTCCCGAAATCTACCTGGAAGGCAGGAGGAGAGGAGGGATGACAGTGGCTGTTGTTTTTACAGCAGAAGAAGAAGACAGTGGCTGTTGTTGTTGATTCACATCAATAGTATTTCATGATGGAGCATCATAAACGTGTCACATGAGCATGAATCTATCATCAGAAAAGATCAAGAAGACACAAATGAAATGTAGAGAGACATCAATTAAAAAAAGTTGTCAACAAAAAGTTCAGTCAGTAGGATGAAGCCACTGAGGTGGGCTGTTTCTGTTGGACGGATAAGGCTGCGACATTACAGTTTTTATTGTCTTTATACTGCTTTGTTCGTTGTGCATGGTCTAGTCTAACATAAGCCTCGTTTCCACCAGGCAGTCTGGTATGGATCAGTACAGTTTGGTACGGGTCAGATCAGTAAAACCTGATCCTGTGCGCGTTTCCACAGCCAACCATACCCTGCTTGATGGGCCGGATTTCGAAAGCCGCATCAGCTACGTAACAGTGTGACGTCACTGCTTTGCAATCAGCATGTGGCTCTTTATTCCATAACGCAATGAAGCTTTGTTTCAGGAAAGGCTGCGTGCGGAGTTGTGTGTTGTTCTTTTTTTACTGCTGTCGCACGTGAAGTTACCGATCTTTTGACCAATCAACGTACTGCAGTGATTATAGCCCCACCCATGGGGCCGGTTTGGAGCGGCTTGGCACCCCAACAGAAGGGTACTGAAAAGTGGAGTGGTGCGGGGTGCTTATTAGGGGACCCGTCCCTGTTTTAGTCTATGGAAACGCCACAAAATGCGAATGAGACAAACCGAACCGATCCGCTTGGTGGAAATGAGGCTAAAACGTTTCATTGTTTGAGAATTGACTTGGACATTTTAAAGTCAGAGGTGTTTTTGTCTTTCATTGTGGAGGGTTAGCTCTGTAAATGATAATAATAGACGTCATAATAATAATAATAATTATAATAATAACTTCAATTTATATAGCGCCTTTCATGGAACCCAAGGTCGCTTTCCAAAGGTAGCGGGGGCGGACAAACAAAAAACTAACAACAAAACCAAAGCAGGAAACCTGATTTGGACTTGAGCTAAGCATTTAATCAGGGAAAGCCTGGGAGAAGAGGTGAGTTTTGAGGAGTGACTTAAAACTGCCTAGGGTGGGAGAGTTACACATTTTGATGGGGAGAGAGTTCCAGAGGGTGTAAAAGCTTACATGGGTCATCAGAGGGTTCCGCTGCAGTCATGGAGCTTTTCGTGCTGTTGTTTCTCCACCTACGAGAGACGTCTCTGGCCTTTTTCCTTAAACCTCCTGTACTTCAACCTTCGAACTGATAACAGTTATTGATGCTCATTTTGACGGATCTGTAGAATAACATTAGTAACATTACTAGTGTTAGCGTCTATCAACATTTTTTCTCCATAGAGATGACAAAACATTACAACACCAGTAATCCCCAGTTTTATAACTGATCTATAAACTATGAAAAATAATGGACACAGGGATGAATAAATGAGCCCTCACCTCATCACTTCATGTTGCTGTTGTACCTGATGCCATTTATAGGATCTGTGGCTGGTATCACTTGCATCCATTACTTAGTGTTGTGGTATTTCAGTAACAGATGGGCTCATTTTAAAATCTGAATGTTAGATGTTGCTAAAATTCCAATTCCTACACATTGTACCTTTAATTTAAACATAAAAAGAAGATTTGTATGCGAAAGAAACCAGACTTAACCATGTTAAGATTCTTTCATAAAACTAAATGGATCAAATGTTAAGAATCCTGAAAGAGACAGGATTAAACACTTTACTAAACTGGGTGGATTTTATTTCCCTTCTTTTCTTCTGAAGCTTGCATTAATGCTTACAGTCAACTCAAACGACTCCAAACAGCTCCTTACATTACTCACTCTGAACAAGAGGCATTTCTTTCACATTCAGCTTCTATGTGGCTCAAAACGAAGTGATCCATTTTCCTGTTCAGCCTTCAGAGAAACTCAAACGTTAAAACAAACAAACAAACAGAAAAAAATATCCGACATGAGACAGAGAGATATAATTTGGCTGTAAATAGAAAGTGTGTTTGTATTAATTTGTCAGAAACATCATCCTTCCATTCACAGATAAATTTTTAAGCTGCAGACTCTTATTGTTTTATTGATCTCACAGTCTAGACAGAACCACCGAGACGCTGCAGAGCTGCTCAGTACACAACATTAATCCCTGAAAATCAAAACCTGAAACCTGCTCACAGTCCATACATACCTGAACATTCCTCATCCGTCCAAGAAACTCCCAGCAGACACTGATATTTTCAGACTAACAAGTCCTACATTACTGAGAGCATCCAGTCTGTTTTACTTGAGAGTAAGAGAGCTACTCTTCAGACCAGCTTCAAAAGGATTCTGTTCTTTCTGCGTAATCTCTGTAAACAGCTCAATACAACAACAATAATAATAATGACAATAATGATAATACTTATAATAATAATAATAATTATTATTATTATTATTATAAAAGTAACGATAATAATAAAGCTGGATTTTCCTTGAAATGGGAAGTGTTTCTCAAGTCTGCTGATTCCCATCATCAGAATCAGAATCACCATCATCATCATCATCATCATCGTCACCATCTTATTCATCCTCATGGATTTGATTTGAATCCACGTTTGGGTTCCAGCACACAGGTTAGAAGGTCAATTTGTTGTAGTTGGACAAGAGAAAGTACATTCAAGTCCAAGTTTTGATTTAAGGACAAAGGTAAGGAGTCGGGTCAGTTGCAGTTAGGCCAGAGGAAGTGCTTTCTGTTATCATCATGATACCATTATCACAATGATCGTGGTCATCATTGCCACCATCATCCTCATCATTATCATGGCAACCATTATTATCATCACTATCCTTGAACACATTCACCGTAGCCATCATCAACATAATCAACACCATATCATCAACACCATCTTCACAAGCAATACCATGACCATTACCATCATCATCCTCTTCATTCTCTTCATTATCAGCAGCATCACCACCATCATGACCACTACCACCACATCATTGTCAACATCAACATCATTGCCACCATCACCACCATCATCAACATCATCAGCAGATTGACATGGAGAGACTGATAAAGTTAACATCAGCCAAAGAAAAAAATACCCAGCTGTCACTTTCTTTATACTGTCTCACTGCCAGTTGGTTTTGGCTTTGTATTGGCTGTGCTCCAGGGAGAGAATCAGTAAAAAGAATTAGTGCTGAGTATGAAAGGGAAAAGGCAAGGTGGATACACACTTGAGGTCAATCTTTTGATGAGTTGAATTAGTATGTTGTCCATCCCTTATATGTCAGCCCTGTCTTTTCTTACAGTAAAGAAACAGATTTTGACAGAGTTTTTATGTTTGGTAGCATTTTTTTTTTTTTTGTGCTGTTCCGAGATATCATCTTTGTCATGGTAAAAGAGGGAGATACAAGCTGTTGTTGTAATATGTCTCAATGCAAAGATCTCTGGGTTCCAAGGTTTGGAATCACCCTCACAGGAGAACACAGGAAAGGACGTGTAGATGCACGTCTGCTCGCTGCTGCTCCACAGAAAGACAGAGAGACAGAGGGCTGAAAGTCTCTATTCCAGAAACCTCCACTCTGGCCTCTCCATCTCTTCCCCTCCCTCTTCCTCTCTTCTCACCTCCAACTTACACACCCTCTGCCTCTCTCTCACTCACACACACACACACACACACCACCTCCTGTCACTTTCTGCTCCTGCAGTTCATTGCCTGCCTGATGACAGTGCTGACAACTTGTTCTCGGCCCCCTACCCCTCCTGCATTAGCCATGACAGGTGAGAGAGAGGGTGTGTGTGTGCTCGCGCGCGCATGCGTGTGTGCGTGTGAGTAACTTAAAGAGAGAGGGAGCAGGACCTAAAAAAGGCCAGACCATCCTACACCCCAGCTCCCTCCACTTTACACACGCCTTTGTATTCTCTATAAGTGTGTGTGTGTGTGTGTGTGTGTGTGTGTGTGTGCAATGTATGTTCTAATTGCGTGTCAGGTTCGGTATAGACCTCCTCTCCTGCCACAGCGTCCCTCCCTGCAGTGCCATTAGCCCTCTCTCCTGTCCCACCCAGTCAAATTGTCACCCTGTACGCCCCCGCCTACCTCACCCCAGCCCTTGCTCCATGTCACTTTATGCTAAATAGCCCCCCCACACTTTCCCCTTGCCCCTGTGGCAGCATCTGCTCTCACTGGGACTTGATGGCACTCTAGTGTACTTTAGCCTTAGTTCAGTTCAGTTGGAAGTTGTGGATGCAGTTGTGGAGTCTGCAGCTGGAGCGTTCCAGAGTTCAGTCAGGGCGGCAGAGGCCATACTGGCTCTTTTTTTACACACCATCTGCAGAATAGAGCCACATGCACAGGCAGTAACCTGAGGAGCTGTTAGACCCCATCCATACCAAAGCCTGCAGTTCCTTCAGTGGCCACTTGAGGCTGGCCCAAAAAGTGAGTCAATCCCCACAGAGTGTCATGCTGAGACAACGGTCTTCGGATCAGAATGAAACCAGTTTGGAGCCTGAGAATGATGTGCTTTCTGTTACAGTAATGGTCTTACAGCCTGATTTACTTGGATCTCAAATACCAAGGGCCAAATTGCATGTGCAAACAAAAAAATCGCATGCACCTACAGTGGACATGTTACAGGTGAGCTACCAGGATAGTGTGTGGAGTTAATAAGTGTAGACCACCTTATTTAAATAAGGATTAAGCGTGTGCTCTTTTCTATCTCCATGGAGAGTATGATAGAGCAGAGTGGCTATCAACAAAAAATGGCATTTTAAGCCATGGAGTCAGAGATGTAGGTGGATGAAATAGAAAAAGTAGACAGTCAATATCATATATATATATATATATATATATATATATATAGAGAGAGAGAGAGAGAGAGAGAGAGAGAGAGAGAGAGAGAGATTTTATGACTATGCTGATTTGAACATGAGCTCTGAGAGTGCCTCTGTGCCAAACTGTAACGTGCAGAGAAAAAGAGAGAGAGAGAGACTCCAAATCATTTTTTTTTTCTTTCTTTTTTCTTTTAAGAATTCTTTAGAGCTCTTCGGTTTTGGAGCTGTCTAGATATTTGTTTGTAATTTGTTTCATTTGACTGCAGCCGTTTATGTGTAAGACTGTTCCAGTTTTCGCCTGCCTTTCACACATGCCAAATATAGATGCTAAAATTGTGACCACAAACAGTTTCAGTTTCAGGTTTGAAAAATAACTTGGTGGGTGCCTCTTTCCAGTATTTGTATATAGCATTCTGGTAATCTTGATGTATTCTGCATATTCATGAAGGCAGACCAGAGACAGAGGCACTAAATGGATAGCATGTGCTGTTTCACTTGTGTGAGATACACACTCTATGTATGCACCCTGTTAGTAGATCAGGACGCCCCTCACTATTGAGTTTGTACTTGTTTTTGTACACTCAAACACTTAGTAGATCAGGCCCTTTGTATATGAAATTTGTTTCTACTTATCTTACGTCTTTGAGGTTGAAGAGCTCTTTTGGTCCCTTTGTGCTGTACAGATAAACTCCAACTGACTGCACTGCAGAGGAAATGCCTTTTGTAGGTGGTTCACACCGGCAGGAGAGCAAGAAGAGAATAGGAGGAGAGCAGGAGGAGAGCTCCAACAAGCTTAACAGATATTTCTGTGGCAGCTCCACCATGTTCATACTTCCATATTCTTAACAACTTCAAACAGAAGAAAGGACATCAGACTCACTGCTCATCAGGAACTGGTACAACAAAAAAAGTGTCTTTCTGTAAAAGAGCATTCAGAAATCTTGTCTATGAATTGTGCTGCAATTAGAATTGATCCAACTGATCAGGGCTTTTTAGAGCTAGTAAACCCACCACTCAAATTCAACCTCACTCCTAGAAGTCTTGAACTGTCCCTTTTAAGTTTAGCTTAATTCAAGGAATGTCG